>CAXFYD010000320.1:0-13289 GCA_964006365.1 Trididemnum miniatum | reverse complement strand
TGGAGGAGATTCCAAGCCCCGCGCATTTCTAAGGTCTCAATGGTCTCAAATACCTGAGAGTCTTCATCGGCAATGGGTACGCTTTCAACTCTAGTTCCCTCTGGTACTGTAACAATTTCTGGCACGTCGTCCGACTCTTCAATCGTAAAGGCTAGGTGGGTACTAGCAGCCACTCCAGGGTCCAGTTCGTAGCCCACGGTGCGACTCAACTCCAGTACCGAGAGTCGTTCCGTAACCGTGTTCACGAAGCCTTCATTAGCAATTCGTTCTTGGTAGAAAGTCAGCACCTCCATCACCGTGGCCCAACCATCCAGAAAGGCGATGGCCGGGTCGTCCCGTTGGCTTGTGGTCAGTGCTGCCAGAGGTCGCGAGCCATCCTTTTGGTCGGGGGGGGTTGTCTGAGTCTGCAAGGAAGCTAGCATGCGTTGGAGGCTATCATCATGCCTGGCAATCCGATAGGATAAAGCCTTCAGCCCTGGTACGTTATAAATTTCTTCTGGTTGATTTTCTAGGTAACTTGTCATATGCCACCCTCTAGTTCAAATTCTATTAAACCATTTTCTGGGGTATAAGGGTTATTATCCACCCGGACGATGGACAAAGCCTCGGTAGTAATTATCCCCGCGTCCAGTTCTCCCCTGGGGGTCCGACCCCATACTTGAAAGCGTTTGGCTTCAACCCGCTTGACCCCGAAAATTTCCATCGCCTGCTGGATAATTTGACTCAGATAAACTGGCTGACCGAAGCTGAGGTTGTCTGGATGAAAGAAGCCGCGCTTGCCATCGGGCAAATCTTGGTTGCTAAAGGTTTCTTTTAGGGACTGTCTGATACTGCTCTGGAAATAACCATCTTTAATTTCTACCTGTAATTCGCTATCTAAGGGAACAAAGGTAGGTTGGATAATTTCCAGGTCGTGAGCCATTAGTCGGAAGGGCATGATATATTCGCGCAATTCCCCCTTAAATTTATCGTCAATCGGTTTGCCTTCATAGCGATCCACAGCAATAAACATGGTATACCAACTTCCAGTCCAGCGGAGTTCGGCAGCGGCCTTTTGCACTTCTGGGTGACGTTGCATTACCTCAACGTAGTCTGCTTCGGTGACGCAGCTTTGGCGAATGCGGAAAGCTTGGGGGGCATTGAGACGGGCCTCGGCGATCGGTTCGGGGTCTATGCCACCCCGCGCAGCTAAAGGGTTGTAGATTTTAGTAATTTTCCCAACCAGTTCTGAGTAGAGATCGCCATCTTGGGGAAGCAGGTAGGCGATCGCCCCTCTACCCACATTCCCAGCAGCACCGTTGCCGCTGCGGTAGTCAGCTAGCATTGTCGAGCCCACTGGCGGTGCTTTGCCCAGAGTCCCGTCTCCAAAGCGCAGGTGGGAGACGCGATCGCTTTCCATTTCTGCCACAAAATTGGTAGCAAACTGATCGCTATTCAATAGGTCGGGTCGGACCTGCCAAGTTTCCCGATCTTCACTAGTGCTGGTGGAGGATCGCAACTCCAACAGGGGCACGGCAGCTTGGGGGTCTTGCAGTAATATGTTGGCGGCTGGCCCTGTTTTTGCCAGTTCGTGGTTGTAAGTTTCGCCGTAGGTGAGATCGCTCTCTTGCAGTTGAGGACGATAATCGCCCGATGCTGGCACTGCTGGCAGGGTGTCAGACTGGCTTTCGCCGTGGTCTGCTAGTATGATATTGCCCCGAGCTACGCTGAGGGGCCCGGAGATTTCCTGGCAAATATCCATTGCCACGCACAGAGAAAAAGTCAGAGCATCCTGAATATCCCATTCAATCTCCGTCAGCAACTGTCCCGTATTATCTGGCGGATCCTTAAATCTTCCCGCTAGGAGGTCTTCTTGGGGATCCACCCGAATCAAGCGTACTACCTGACGATGCTCGGGATTTCCATCTTCGCTAGTTTGCGGGTTTTTTAGCTCTTCGAGAAGCAGCACGTCTCCCTTTTGCAAATGCTCAAAACGCCCTTTCAATGTTGCTTTGGTTGCCCCTTTTTCTAGGTAAAGCTCAGAAGCTCCCCAAGCATAGAATTCCATTTGATTATGCTCCGATCGCAGTTCGGCTTCGTGTAGGGTTTGGAAAATCTTGGCACCCTTTTTGGCTAGCACCTCTGCTGCCTCCCGAGAGTCGGGATTTAGCACTGGCTGCGGTGTTGATTTACCAGTTATTAGCTTTGTTCCCTTTTCTAGCACCACTGGCTGCTCTGAGCTTAAATCCTTTAACTCTAAGTATACCCAAACCCGGGCATTGCAACCTTCATGCAATGCGTAGTCTACCAGACGGCAGTGGCGGCGGATAGAAATGCGTTGTCTAGCCCTGCTCAAGTAGGCTTCTGTCGCCACTGCATCCTGATAATAGCTAGCACTGTCGGCAGCATAAGCCAAAATTTCTGTTAGTACAATCCCGATATCGGCTGGGTTGCGCTCAATCCATTTAGGCATCACCACCGATAGGCGATCGAGTATTAGTTGGCGAAAGCTGCTATAGTCCTTAGCTAGATAGCTAATTTCTATGGGTTCGCGAGCTTTCAACTCCCCAGCTGGCTGCTGTTGCGGGTCAAGTTGAGTAACGATCTGCTCTGGCTTTCGGAAACCAAAGGTCAGGTTCTTGAAGAACGGATCTAGCCCGGGTATATTAATCAGCTCTAATGTATAGGAATTGCTCTGTTCCTCGCTATCCGCAGCTTTCAACTGATGCCCAACCTTGATTGTAAGCAGGTTTCCCTCTGTTGTGACTTCCTTTTCTGGCGTAGGATCGAGCAACTCAACTTCCCTGCTGACTACTCCACCTTTGGTAATGCGGATATTGCCAGCACTGACTGTTTCGGGAGCTACCTGTTTGTCTTCTAAACCTGGTGCCGCAGGCACGAAATAGACTAGCAGATTCCACTGGTTATCGGATTGCTTTAGCCACTCAACCTGGATATAATCAAGACCGATTTGAATCGGATGAGCGCTCACGGCCATCCGTCGCTGATGCCTGAATTCGCTGTCTGTTACTATAAACTCCTCGATCATAGCGACTCTCCCTGCTCGAATTTAGCCACTTCCCGCTGCTGATTTCTTCTCAGAATATATGCTACTGTTACCGTTAACTTAGTATCTTCGCTTTCTACCTGTAAGCTTTCCACCTGAATCAGTTCCCCCAACCACTCCTGTAAAGAGCTTTGTACCATCAACTCCACTGCACTATTGAGGTCTTGGCTATTGGGAGCAAAAATCAACTGCATTAAACCAGTACCAAAGGTAGGGCGGTTGACTCTTTCTCCTGGACTGGTGAATAGCACTTGCTCGATCATCTGACGGACATGTTCGGACCAGTCCGCTTCTGCTGTTCGCTTGCGATCGTCAATCTCGAAAGGATAGGCAATTTCCATTTGTCGATTTCCATTTGTCTAATTAAAAATCTACCACCGATCGCTTACATTACTTCCAGTCCCTCTTCTCTTGAGTCAGGTAAGAGCGCAAGAGAAGGCATCTAATTCTTCCATCTTAGTACAAAAGCAGTTAGCTCCCTTGCAGCCCCAGATAACAACATTTAAGCAGCAGATGACAAAGACTCGGAATAAACCACCGACTTGTAGTGCTCTTGCAGTTGCCCAGTAGCAGCAGACCAGCTCCAACGTTCTGCTTCTTGACGAGCATTTTGTCGCAGTATTTCCCGTTCTTCTTTTGCCGCTAGCAAGCGTTGAGTTGCTGTAATAATAGACTGAGGTTCCAGAGGATCGAACAAATATCCATTCTCACCATCGGTGACAATATCCACAATCCCTCCAGAAGCTGCTGCAACTACCGGACAACCTGCAGCCATTGCTTCTAACAGCACTAATCCCAGAGTTTCCGTGCGAGAAGGAAAGATAAAAGCATCGGCAGAAGCATAAGCAGAAGCTAATTCCAAACCGTGAAGATAACCCACAAAATGAGTTGCCGTCCCGGCAAAGTGGGCGAACATGTCTTGCCTCGCCGGACCATCTCCTACTATGGCCAGTCTTGCTTCCGGAATAGCCTCCAGAACTGGTTTGATTTCGTCAATTTGCTTTTCCGCCGATACCCGTCCTACGTAAATCAACAGGGGACTTTCTGGATGTTCCTGAGAGAGGCGCGATCGCATTTGAGCGGAAGTAAGATGGGGTTGAAACATCTCCGTATCCACTCCCCGCTGCCACAAATCTACCCTTTCAATACCATGACTCTTTAATTCTTCCACCATGGCTGTGGAAGTGCAGAGATTCAGTTTCGCTTGATTGTGAGCTGCTTTCAGCAATTCCCACAATACCCCTTCTAAAGCTCCCAGTCCGTAGTGTTGGAGATATTGAGGTAAGTGAGTGTGATAGGAAGCCACCAGAGGTAAATCCATGGTCTTGGCATAGTAAATCCCCCCTAAACCCAAAACAGCCGGATTTACCACATGAATTAAATCCGGCTTAAACTCTGCTAAAACTTTTCCCACATTGGGTCCTGGGAATGCCAGGGTTAATTCTGGATATAAAGGTAGAGGTACTCCAGAAACACCATATATTTTTGCTCCTTTATATTCAGTCAGTCCCCCATCAGGGGAGATAACCAGCACTCGATCGCCCCTACGCTGCAAGTGTTCCACCGTATGACGCAGGCGGGTGACAATCCCATCTACTTTGGGTAAAAAAGTTTCTGTAAATAAAGCAATGCGCATGAGTAATGGTTATTAATCAATTATCAATTATTAATTAAAAAAATATTTGGTGGCTTGCATCCAAATATTTTCCTTACATTGTTTTTTGTTCGTTGATAATCGATCGTCTTAGTTTCTACGCCACTGAACTGTAGGAAGAATTTGTTTGTTGTCAACCCTATCTTTGTATTTAGTGGCAAAGTTAAGCAACGAATCTAGCAAAGAGTCAGAGAGATAGTGAGGTTCCAGACCCAGGTCAATTAACTGGGTATTTTTGGGATTAAAGTAATGCTTTTCTTCTAATTCCACTCTAGGATTATCCAGGTTATTAATTTCCACATCCAATCCCAGGGCTACGCCAGCTTTTTTCACCATTACCGCCAAGTCCCCAACGCTAAATGATTCAGTGAATTGATTGAAGACCCGCAATTTTCCCGGTTCGGCAGGGTTGGCAACGGCCAATTCCATACAGCGAACGGTATCGCGAATGTCCAAGAAAGCTCGTGTTTGGCCGCCTTTCCCATAAACAGTCAGGGGATGATTTATTGCCGCTTGGATGCAAAAACGATTTAAAGCCGTTCCAAATACCCCATCGTAATCCAAACGATTGATTAAGATTTCGTCCCTTCCCGTCTCTTCGGTCAAGACACCATAAACAACACCCTGATTCAGATCCGTTGCTCGCAGTCCCCAAATCTTACAAGCAAAATGAATATTGTGGGTATCGTGTACTTTGCTCAAGTGATAGTAACTTCCCGGCTGCTTGGGATAGGGTAAAGTATCCGAACGTCCGTTGTGTTCTATGGTTATATAACCTTCTTCAATATCGATGTTGGGGGTGCCATATTCTCCCATAGTTCCCAGCTTCACCAAGTGGCAATCTGGGAAATCTTCCTTTATGGCGTAGAGAATATTGAGGGTTCCCACCACATTATTTACCTGAGTAAAAACTGCGTGTTCCCTGTCAATCATGGAGTAGGGAGCGGAACGCTGTTCCCCAAAGTGAACGATTGTTTCTGGTTCAAACTGCCGCAGCGCTTTACTAAGAAAATCGTAATTGGTAATATCCCCTAAAAATAGGTCAATTGATTGTCCCGTAAGTTCATACCAGCGCTCTATACGTCGCTGAATTGGTGCAATGGGAGTTAAGGTTTCCACCTGCAGTTTTGCATCCCAATGCCGTCTTCCCAAACTATCGAGAATGCCAACTTGATAACCTTTGTTTGCCAGATGGAGTGCAGTTGCCCAACCACAATAACCATCACCGCCAATAACCAGGACTTTCATCTAAAAAATCTCCAAATCTTAAAACAGCCATTACTTTATCTTGCCAACAAAACTTAAGGACGCAAAGGTAAATTTGTTAAATCTTGCTTGCCGATCTTCGGTTAATTTATCAGGTTTTGGTTCGTTCAGAACGAATTATTTCAATTTGTTTTTTGTCTTTTGCTGAAAAACTGTAACTTTGACAGTTTCCGACTATAGCCCATATACACCAAGAAGTCAAGATATAGCGCTACGCGCAATTCTCTCATTCAAAATTCAAAATTCAAAAAGATGGCTATGACTAGGTTTCAGGCTTTATTAATGACAATACCTAAATGGGTAGTGCTATATATAGATTTTTCTGGGGGATAAGGATGAAAGCTTTCCGTAATCAGCTTTGCGGTAGCCTCCAAGGGGGGATAGCTTGAACTGCAGCAAGTTCTGTAAATGGGGAGTGCGATCGCCGATCCTCCCTTTGCGCTCTCCAGGTTTGAAAGAGGTTAACAATCACCAGATTACCGAGGAGTGGAGATGGAAAGATTTTGGTGAGTGGCAGTTGGGACAAAACTATTATAGCGCTACGCGCAATTCTCTCATTCAAAATTCAAAATTCATAAAGACGGCCATGACTAGGTTTCAGGCTTTATTAATGACAATACCTAAATGCGTAGTGCTATAAAATTTGGGATTTGGAAGAAGGTAAGTTAATTGATACTTTGACTGGACATGAGGATTCGGTGAATGCGATCGCTCTTACTCCTGACGGTGGCACTATTGTCAGCTGGAAAATGCCTGAGATAGTTGGCGATGGGTGATGGATGATGGTAGGACTTACGCAGAAACCGGGTTTCTGAACTAAAACTCTGGGTTTTAGCCGTTTTATCCGGACGAGAAACCCGGTTTCTTGGCTTTTTGCGTAAGTCCTGATGGTTTATTTTGATTGCGTAGGTTGATAGAGTCTCTTCGTAGGGTGCGGCACTGCCCACCACAGCCAAAATAGCTGCGATGGAAAGTATTTGTTAAAGTGGAAAAGCACCCGGATAAGACCTTTATCGGACGGGTGGGGCGGGGATTTTTGGGGTATCACTTCGCGCCTGGGGGGTTGGCGGTGGCGCGGGTGACTGTGGAACGTTTTATGGAGCGGGTTTCTCGGCAAAACGTCGCGTGGTGCGACGGCGAGTCGCATTGAGGAATACGCTCGCCGTTGGTGGATATAGCAATCAGGAATGATATGTGAGAAAAGCATATTTCCGACCCTACCGGCACAATCGGTACTTTACGAAATTTTTTGTCCATGGCCAAGTGAATGCGATCGCCAGCTCAAATAAATGCGATCGCCAGCTCAAATAAATGCGATCGCCAGCTCAAATAAATGCGATCGCCAGCTCAAATAAATGCGATCGCCAATTCAAATAAATGCGATCGCCAATTCAAATAAATGCGATCGCCAATTCAAATAAATGCGATCGCCAATTCAAATAAATGCGATCGCCAATTCAAATAAATGCGATCGCCAATTCAAATAAATGCGATCGCCAATTCAAATAAATGCGATCGCCAATTCAAATAAATGCGATCGCCAATTCAAATAAATGCGATCGCCAATTCAAATAAATGCGATCGCTGCAGGCTCACTTTTGAAAACAGATGATAATCAAAGATATTTTATAAGAAAGAGCCATACATTTTTAGTTTTTGAAAAAAGAACTTTTCTTGACTAATTGTCCACTCAAACAACCATTTAACTATCCTAAAATTTTGGCAAATATTCCAATACTTGCGTAACATTTCTTTTCCTTGTAACCACACATCTTCAATTGGGTTTTGTTCTGGAGCATTTGGAGCTAACCTAATACATCTTATTAACCATTCTTCTTCTGTTTTTCCTTGATTAAGTTTCTCTAAATATTCTCTGAATTCTTTACTATGATGATATGAAGCTCCATCCCAGATAATTAATATTTGTTTTTTTCTATTTTCCTCTATCAAATAGTTTACAAATTTTATTGTATTCTCTGTATTTCCCTGTGGATATCCTTTTACAATTACTTTGCCCGTTCGGTAATTCATTGCTCCATAATAAGTTTGTCTTTTTTTCTCATTTTTAATTGGTATTTCAATTCTACTATCTGTTTTTCCCCACACATACCCGCAAATATCACCCCAGATTAAATGGCATTCATCCAAGAAAAATATGAGCAATTTTTCTGATTCAATTTCCTTTCTATGTTTTTCTAAAAGCTCTTCAATCTCTTTTTTTTTTGCTGTTATTTCTTCTGGTTTTTTATCAGGATTCTTCTTCTGTGATTTTTTCCAAGAAACCCCTGCTTCATGAAACAGCTGATAGTAGCTAGATTTGGCAGCAAATGTCACTCCAAAATTTTCAGCAACATAATATTCTAGTTCGTTTAGATTCCAGGTTTTATTATTTTTTAACCAGGTGATAACTTTTGTTTTTTCGGATGGACTTAAATATCCTTGTGAGCCTTTATGAGCTAGCTTAATACCCTCCACTCCATTCATTATAAATGCTTGTTTCCATTTGCTTATGAATCCAGAGCATACTTTCAACACTTTCATGATTTTTCTATGTGGATAACCTCGCAAGGTCATGCTTACTGCTAGTGCTCGTTTCAATTCTCTTGAGTCAGGATTGGACTCAATAAAGGCATCTAATTCTTCCATCAAGCGTACAATTCACTACTATCTCAGTTTCTCACATATCATTCCTGATTGCTATATGAGTATTGTGTGGAGTGTAGAGGGTTGAGTTAGGAAAGGAAGGTGAGGGGGCGTACTGCCCATTCCTTTTCGCTCCCTCCTTTTTTCTCTATGGCGTTACTACATATTGGACCTCATAATTGTACGAGAAACCAATCATTTCCTTTGTATGAGTGCCAGGATCACTCGCATCCGCTGAGATGGTTCCCAGTAGATCGTCCGGATCTGGCGAATTATCTTCTTCCCACAGCTCTACCTGTGTTCGATTCTCGAATTGAACTGATACATTTGGCATCACTGTTTGGCCTGAACTAATTGCGTACTCAGATTCTACATTGGATGGCCATATGTATTTTCCGTCTTTGTATAGATATATTTCGTCGCTTCCACTCTCTTCAGATTGTACGCACTCTATTGTATTTATGTTTAATGTTGCCGCTTGGGCTGCTGCATTCCATATTGGCATCAGGAATATAACCGTTGCTATCATTACTCCCATTATTACTCGTTTGTGTTCTCTGATTATTTTGTTCATTTTTTCCTCGCATTTTGAATGTATTTGACTTTGGACCAATAATTACTTTCTGTCCTCTGTCCCTTCATCTTTAAGTGGGAAAAGGAAGTTGAACTGCGAGGCGAACTGCGAGGCGAACTGCGAGGCGAACAACGAGGCGAACTGCGAGGCGAACTGCGAGGCGAACAACGAGGCGAACTGCGAGGCAAACAACAAGGTAAGCAGGAAGTGGCCCAGAATATGCTTCGCGGTGGCATTCCCGTTTCCCAAATCGCTCAATTTACCGGACTTTCTTTTCAACAAATCCAACAACTACAATCGGAGTTTAATAACTCGTAACTTTTGAATACATCTCTGTCGTCAGAGCAGTCTGGAATATGGTCCCTATTGAAAACAGGGACCAATGGACATATCCAAAAACTAGGGGTGCTTGATATATAAGGGTTTCAGTACCAATTCTTACGATGTCTAATGAAGAACAATAAATCGCTACATACGAAGTGATATGATCTGAATCGACCAACCCAGCTAATAAATTCTTGTCAACTCAACCATTCGACTCCCTGTCCAAGCAACTCTACGACCACCTCATTCGAGAGGATATAGGTCGCGTGGAGATTTCCCTAGAAGTTCCTGGGGAATCTTTATTTATCGATGTAGTGGTCACTCCCAACCCCAACCCTACAGGTAATCCCCTTAGTTTAGGATTGCTCGGCAGAGCCATCCAACGTCGGTGTATCTTGGAAACCTATCGTAACGCTCCCACAGCTGAAGCCACCAACATCTGCATGTTCAAACGGATTTGGTACTTCTTAGAATTACGCCGTCGAGCAACTCGAGCAAAACGTGCCTTCACCAAGTCCGACCAACCGCAATTGTGGATTGTCACTCCCACAGCTAGTGACAACTATCTTGAAGAATTTAATGCCAAACCCAAACAAGGCTGGCCCCCAGGAGTCTATGGTCTGGCCACCGGACTCCACACCGGGATTATCGTCATTCACCATCTTCCAGTGGAACCGGAAACTCTCTGGTTCCGACTCCTGGGAAGAGGAAGAGTCCAAGCCAAGGCAGCGCAAGAAGTCCTGGCTTTGCCCCAGAACGATCCCTTGCGCTCTGGCGCATTACAATTATTATCAAGTTGGAAAATCGTCGAACGAATCCATCCAGATCTGGAACAAACAAACAGGGAGTTTAATATGGCACTCTCACAAGCTTATTTAGAGTGGGAAAAGGAAGTTGAACTGCGAGGCGAACAACGAGGCGAACTGCAAGGCGAACTGCGAGGTAAGCAGCAAGTAGCCCTCAATATGCTTCGCGGTGGCATTCTCATTGAGCTAATCGCTCAGTTTACCGGACTTTCTTTTCAACAAATCCAACAACTACAATCAGAGCTTAATAACTCGTAACTTTTCAATAAATCTCTGTCGTCAGAGCAGTCAGGAATTTGGTCCCTGTTTTCAATAGGGACCAATAAACATATCCAAAAACTAGGGGTTTTATATATAAGGATTTAAGAACCAATTCTTACGATGTCTAATGAAAAACAATAAATCGCTACATACGAAGTGATATAATATGAATTGACCAACCCAGCTAATAAATTCTTGTCAACTCAACCATTCGACTCCCTGTCCAAGCAACTCTACGACCACCTCATTCGAGAGGATATAGGTCGCGTGGAGATTTCCCTAGAAGTTCCTGGGGAATCTTTATTTATCGATGTAGTGGTCACTCCCAACCCCAACCCTACAGGTAATCCCCTTAGTTTAGGATTGCTCGGCAGAGCCATCCAACGTCGGTGTATCTTGGAAACCTATCGTAACGCTCCCACAGCTGAAGCCACCAACATCTGCATGTTCAAACGGATTTGGTACTTCTTAGAATTACGCCGTAGAGCTAAAAGAGCAAAACGTTCTTTCACCAAGTCCGACCAACCGCAACTGTGGATTGTTACTCCCACAGCTAGTGACAACTATCTTGAAGAATTTAATGCTAAACCCAAACAAGGCTGGCCGCCAGGAGTCTATGGTCTGGCCACCGGACTCCACACCGGGATTATCGTCATTCACCATCTTCCGGTGGAACCGGAAACTCTCTGGTTCCGGCTGCTGGGAAGAGGGCTCCTCCAAGCCAAGGCAGCGCAAGAAGTCCTGGCTTTGCCCCAGAACGATCCCTTGCGCTCTGGCGCATTACAATTATTATCTAGTTGGAAAATCGTCGAACGAATCCATCCAGATCTGGAACAAACAAACAGGGAGTTTAATATGGCACTCTCACAAGCTTATTTAGAGTGGGAAAAGGAAGTTGAACTGCGAGGCGAACTGCGAGGCGAACAACGAGGCGAACAACGAGGCGAACTGCGAGGCGAACTGCGAGGCGAACTGCGAGGCAAACAACAAGGTAAGCAGGAAGTGGCCCAGAATATGCTTCGCGGTGGCATTCCCGTTTCCCAAATCGCTCAATTTACCGGACTTTCTTTTCAACAAATCAAACAACTACAATCGGAGCTTAATAACTCGTAACTTTTGAATAAATCTCTCTCGTCAGAGCAGTCAGGAATTTGGTCCCTATTGAAAACAGGGACCAATGGAGAAAAGAACAAATCGCTACATACGAAGTGATAGGATCTGAATTGACCAACCCAGCCAATAAATTCTTGTCAACTCAACCATTCGACTCCCTGTCCAAGCAACTCTACGACCACCTCATTCGAGAGGATATAGGTCGCGTGGAGATTTCTCTAGAAGTTCCTGGGGAATCTTTATTTATCGATGTAGTGGTGACTCCCAACCCCAATCCTACAGGTAATCCCCTTAGTTTAGGATTGCTCGGCAGAGCCATCCAACGTCCGTGTATCTTGGAAACCTATCGCAACGCTCCCACAGCTGAAGCTACCAATATCTGCATATTCAAACGGATTTGGTACTTCTTGGAATTGCGTCGTCGAGCAACTCGAGCAAAACGTGCCTTTACCAAGTCCGACCAACCGCAACTGTGGATTGTCACTCCCACAGCTAGTGACAACTATAGCGCTACGCGCAATTAAAAATTCAAAATTAAAAATTCAAAATTAGGCTATGACTAGGTTTCAGGCTTTATGAATGACAATACCTAAATGCTTCGTGCTATATCTTGAAGAATTTAATGCTAAACCCAAACAAGGCTGGCCCCCAGGAGTCTATGGTCTGGCCACCGGACTCCACACCGGGATTATCGTCATTCACCATCTTCCGGTGGAACCGGAAACTCTCTGGTTTCGGCTGCTGGGAAGAGGGCTCCTCCAAGCCAACGCAGCGCAAGAAGTTCTGGCCTTGCCTCAGAACGATCCCTTGCGCTCCGGCGCATTACAATTATTATCAAGTTGGAAAATCGTCGAACGAATCCATCCAGATCTGGAACAAACAAACAGGGAGTTTAATATGGCACTCTCACAAGCTTATTTAGAGTGGGAAAAGGAAGTTGAACTGCGAGGCGAACTGCGAGGCGAACAACGAGGCGAATTGCGAGGCGAACAACGAGGTAAGCAGCAAGTAGCCCTCAATATGCTTCGCGGTGGCATTCCCATTGAGCTAATCGCTCAGTTTACCGGACTTTCTTTTCAACAAATCCAACAACTACAATCGGAGCTTAATAACTCGTAACTTTTCAATAAATCTCTGTCGTCAGAGCAGTCAGGAATTTGGTCCCTGTTTTCAATAGGGACCAATGGAGAAAAGAACAAATCGCTACATACGAAGTGATAGAATCTGAATTGACCAACCCAGCCAATAAATTCTTGTCAACTCAACCATTCGACTCACTATCCAAGCAACTCTACGACCACCTCATTCGAGAGGATATAGGTCGCGTGGAGATTTCTCTAGAAGTTCCTGGGGAATCTTTATTTATCGATGTAGTGGTGACTCCCAACCCCAACCCTACAGGTAATCGCCTTAGTTTAGGATTGCTCGGCAGAGCCATCCAACGTCGGTGTATCTTGGAAACCTATCGCAACGCTCCCACAGCTGAAGCCACCAATATCTGTATGTTCAAACGGATTTGGTACTTCTTGGAATTACGCCGTCGAGCAAAAAGAGCAAAACAAACCTTCACCAAGTCCGACCAACCGCAATTGTGGATTGTCA
>CAXFYD010000319.1:0-31314 GCA_964006365.1 Trididemnum miniatum | reverse complement strand
TTGTCAAGCATTGCTGTTGGTTACTTGTAAGCACCACTTATAAGGTTTAGAAATGTCTAGAAGAGAATTAACACCCGCCGAGCTTGAGGCTGCCGCGAACGCCAGACAATTTTGGCTAGAAAAAAAGCGCACCGAGCGGCTCACTCAAGATGATGCAGCCTTTGCTCTAAGCATGACGACCAGCGGGTTTAGCCAGTACATCAACGGCAAGATCCCTTTGAATACGGACGCAACTAAGAGATTCGCGGATTACTTCGGGGTCTCGCCCACAGACATAGACAAAGGCTGGCTAGGCGGCACTGACGCTTTGAGCACCCTCAACATGGTTATGGAAAGCCAGATTGAGGACTCCCCCGCCTTGCAAGCGGTACGCAATCTACGCGGAAAGATGACGCCACGCTCAAAAAGAGCGCTGGACAAAATCGAGGAAGCGGCCAAGGAGGGTCGGCTAGAGAAACAAGATGAAGATATTCTTGAGGCTCTAGCGAAACGTTATGAGTAAGGTTGTAAAGCTAAAGGCAAAACGGAAGCTCCCACCCTACGTCGTGGTTGGCGTTGATAGCTGGGTGGATCTTGTACCTGACGGCAGGGATGGCGATACATTCATCGTCAATATATCGTTAGAAGGACGGTCTCGAGCGTATATGAAACTCACCAACAACAAGCGCTAGGTCATAGCTGAACTGGTGTCTTCGCAGGTTGGTAGGGCCATTAGCCTGAGAATCCCCCAGCCCTATTTGATTATTCTGGACACGCAGTACATTCCAGAGAGGTTTGGAAGTATCTACCGGGACACCGGCCCCATGTACGCCTTCGCGTCGCGCCAGGCCTCCGACAACCCTGTGAGCTTTGAGGCCCTGCTGAATCTCAACTCGCCCACGGCAGACAAGATCATTGCAGCCTGGGACCAATTCAACCATGCAATAGCGTTCGATGAGTGGATAGACAAAGACGACAGAAACAATGGAACGTTGTCTATGGTCCAGGCAAAGGTATCTATCTGATTGACCACGGGGAGAGCGCTGTCTGGCTCAGGATGGGAACTGTTCGGCCTTCAGGCTAACAATCAAACCAGCAACAAGCTCTTGGATTGCTGCGTCAATGAGCTTACCGATGATCATAAAGACAAGCTTCGCGTGATCGCTTCAAACCTAATGGATGACGGCACGCTTATCGACTATTCGGGCGTGGATGAATCCGATTTTTTTGCTCAAATAGCACCATCTGTTACAAAGGATGAGACAATAGAGCTCATGCTGGATGAACGCACTAGATTGGTTACAGGAATCTTATATCAGAAGACAGGTATCCCAGAGTTGGACCTCAGGACTCCGTAGCAAAAAAGATATTAGAGCAGTCATCTGGCGGCTACAAATCCTCGTTCTATCCCATATACGCAGAGCCGTTGCCAGGCAGCGGCGAGAAGCTGACGGTCGCGGTTGCTGCACGTATTAATGGCAACAACCCCCCACATACTCTCTACGATAAGCCCGAAGCTGGCTGAGTCCGTCTTCGATTCTGCAGGCTTAGATTTGGTAGACCAGTCTGCAATTCTTGTTAGCGATCTCAAGGATTGGGTGTCCAGCGGCGAGCCACTCGATAGTTGGGCAAGCCCCTCTAGGGGCTTACAGCTCGGACCCGTGTTTGAAAGCTTCTCGGTAGATCCAGAAACGGTTGTCGATACCGCAAGGAAAACGCTTTCCTGTCTTACTGCGATCGATCAGGAAAAAGCCTAGGAAATGGTTAACAAACACAGAACAGACGAATGGGAAACATCTGTTCGAGAGCGCGTTATCAAGCGACGAGAGGGCTTAGGTAAAAACTTCGGCAGAAGCATCTCACTGCTAAAGGGCGGCAAGCGCAAGCGTCGGATTAGCTACATGGGGAACCAACTTCTCCAATCAGCAAAACACGATTGCCCACAAGGCCATGGATCTTGGTTTGCTGAAAGGTCTGGAGTTAGGCAGCTTCAAGCACCTGGAAGTTTGCGTGTTAGAGCCGGTCCGCGACGATCTTAGTAGGACGCTGCAGAACAAACTCGCAGACGCTCACTACGAGCTTGAGCGCGGGGCTGATCTTATGGGAATTCGCGTTAAGCCCTACTCCGGCGACGAATCGCCGGAAGGCATGATTATCAAAGACGCTGCCTAGTCAGAATCGCTCAGGGGCTCAAAAGACACCTCAAGCGGAATGCTCGCCTCTGAGTACCAGCGTTTCTTCCCGGACTTTAGTGTCTTCTGGCGCTGAATGACTAGCTCATGAACACCAGGGCCCTGTATCGGAATAGTGCTCAAGACCCGATTTACGCGCATTCGAGTACTATTCTCTAGATCAAACACTTGCTCGCCGACCGACAATTTCCACCCGTTTGGCATCTTTACGATTAGACGAGTGACCACACCCGTTTCAGGCACGTCTGGATCATCACGAGTCCACAGCGTTACGAAATCGTAGCTAGCTTGTACCCTCGGGACATCATCCTTGGACTCAATATGTATTGGTTCAGCGTCAACAGAGACTGCCTCGACAATCTCTATCAAGCTTGTGTTGTTGCTGTTCTTATCAATCAAAGTCTTTGAGCAAAGAACGGACCAGACATGTCTAGCCATGAACTTCGCCGCTACGTGAATTTGCCTTAGATGGCGCTTTTTGGCCGAAGCCGGCCGCAACAATATCCTCGGCTTTAGATGACTTGTTACTCACCGAAAGCTCACCAGGCTCGCTAAGCGAACCAATATTGAATTCCAACTCAGCGCCTATGGCGAGAAGCAGATCGCTAACAGTATCCATGGTCCAGTTTCCCGGACCAGAGAACCATCGAGTGATCTGTGCAGGATCTTTCCCTAGCCGTTGCGCCAGAGCCTTCTTGGTAAGTTTTTCCTTCTTGGCGACATTCAGAAAGTGCGAGTACACGGCCTCAAAAGCACGGTTCTGTTGTCTGCGTCGGAAATACGCCAAATCAAAATCTGAAATCTTTTCTTCTGTCGTTTTAGTCATAATATTTACTCGGTTAATACGTCATCTAAGTTTTCAGTATTCAAGTGATTGTAGGTCGGAAAGAGTGTGCGCCAACAATGTTTAGCGACACTAAACTCGTGATTCCAACCATCTGCATCGTCCTTCCCGCCGAGAGTATTCCTCTCAACGTGATGGGTAGCCACGAACCAATCTTTCGTGGCGAATACCCCAAAAATGCGCATAGAAGGTTTTGGTAAAACGCTTCGGATCTCCCATACTCCATCCGAGTCCTCCATGGGCTTGATGAAGTCAATAGGCAGCACCTGGCTGGAAACATATAAGTGCAAATCTGCGAGCAGATGTGCGTACCTATCTTCCACTTCCGCATCCTTCGACTTCATTGCTGCCTTAATTTCCTCATTAAGACCGCGATGGACATAAAGCCGCCTGAGAATCCTGTCCTTAGGTAGCCTGGGGCGAACCAACACCAGATCGCCCTCATATGCCTTACTGTGTATTTCAACCGTAATTGACATTAAAATCAATCTTTTTTAGTTCGTCAAGTTGAGTACCGAGAGCACTAGGCTCTACCAAATATGGACAATTTGGGGGCCAGATGTAGCGCAGCTGGTAAGGCTGACGCTGCATAACAATCCCTATTATTGGCGCTCGGGGCGTGAGTCTCTTTCTGGTTCCGTAAGCCTATAAATCACTGCCTTTCCCGCAGCATCAGGCAGTAGTTCAAAATGGACTCGTCGTGGTTGCGGCCAAAACATGGTTTGTAACTACTTGCACTCCACAGCCACATGGAAGCTGACAGCCTCCATAAGCGCCTAAAATAGCTCGTCAGTAAGCTCTCCGGTATCAACGGATGATTCAGACCAAGCCCTGGCGGCAACAACAGCTTTAATTGACCCAGACAGACTAAAGTACACAGCTTTAAAACGGCCGCTGGCGGTGCCGAGAGCAACACCTAGCCTATTACTGTCAAGCAGAGCGCTGTAAGCCACGCTGGTTTCTGGAAAGGTGTATAGGTGCCTCCCATACCACTGCGTACACTGGAGCTCGGTTGCCTCGATACCTTCCATATTTGAAACCAGCACTGGGTAACTCGATCCATCCTCGCATTCCAGCAGCGGATTAACAAACAGCTCACAATCGCCGTCCACACAGGTCAATCCCAGCGCGCTACCGGTCTCGTTCTTCGTGGTAGCTAGCGCAAAACGAGAGCCATCAATGACGGAGTGCGTGGCCGTCCAGTCACCAAACTCTTTCCTGTCGAGCACGCCGCTCTGGGCGTCCTCTGACACGGCTACGGGCGAGCAACCTGAGAGCAACAGCACTATTACTGCAACGCTTCTCCTCAGCATCTCACAGTTCTCTCTTGAACAGGACTCCTACTATATCAGCAACGCTCATAAATATCTCAAGCATTGCTGTTGACAATAATTTAAGCATTGCTTAATATTTACAGCATAGCCACTCAACACAGGCAATTAAAATGAACCACGCACCCGCACTAACAACGCCCTGCCGCTACACCGATGCAGAACGCCACTACGATGGCGGCGGCACGATGACTGAACAGGAAATCGCTGAGAAGCAAGCAGCCATTGCAGCCAGGGTTCTGGACATGCGTGAGAACCCTGACCTCTATGACATTTGCGCGGATATGACGGCTGGCGGTGAGCTGGATGATTTTATCCGCAACTTTGAGAGTGACCCGATGGAAGCAGCAAACCAGTTAATGAAGCGCTTTGATCTGCGGGCCGAGCACGAAGCGACACAGCAATGGGCGCAGGAGAACGCGGCATGACGGCCCGGATATACCTGCACCCCACCATGGCCTACCTGGGCTTCCCCAGAGCACGGCAGACAGTAAGACAGCTGGAGCGCCGAACCGGCATGATCTGGGTTGTCCGCGGGCACCGGGTGGTGCTTGAGGCACCGTCTGAAGGTCAGCCGCCCCCCGAAGACCTACCACCCCCCACCACACCATCAGGAGGCTAGGCCGCATGAGCGAACCCGCAGAGCAACAAGACGATAACCAGCGCCCCTTCTTCGAGCCGGGTTTCTACCCCGAGTTGTCCAACGACGACTATCACGGTTCCTTCGGATTCAGCTCCAGCCAGCTGAAGACCCTTGTAGAGCAAACACCGGCGCACCTACGCCGCCGCTTCACCGCCCATCGCGAAGAAACCGAGAACATGGCGCTCGGCACCCTGGTGCACACCCTCGTTCTGGAGCCGGAGAAGTTCGCCAGCGAATACATACTGGCGCCGCAGGTGAACAGGCGCACCAAGGCTGGCCGTGAAGAGTGGGCGGAGTTTGAAGCGCTGGCCGCATCGAAGGGGCTGACCCCCATCAACGACAAGATTCTGAACAAGGCCCGAGACATGGCTGAGTCAGTCTTGGAGCATCCAGGTGCGTCAGTGCTGCTCAAGGACATTCTTACGGAGTGGTCGGTGTACTGGTGGTACGACTCGATGGACCCGGACGACTACGAGGACTATCGCATGATGCTGAAAGTCCGCCCAGATGCGCTGTCTCGGGGGCACCCGGTCATCATCGACCTCAAGACCACGAAGGACGCCAGCTTTTCAGGGTTCATCAAGTCCATACAGAACTTCCAGTATCACCTTTCAGCGGCCATGTACCTGGAAGGCGTTAACCAGTGCAAGCCGCTGCTGTCCGAAATTGGCCACTTCGCCTACAACAAGTTCGTTTTCGTCTGCGTCGAGAGCTTTGAGCCGTATCTCACCGCCGTCTACAAGCTATCCCCTGAATACATCGACCTGGGCAAGACGCTCTATCGCCGCTCCCTGCGCGTGCTGCAACACGGCATGCGAAACGATTGGCCAGGGTATGACGAAAAGATACGCCTCATCGAGCCGCCGGCTGGGCGAACCGCAGCTTCATCGTTTAACCGGACCCCACAGGAGGGAACACCACCATGAATCAACAAGCACAACTATCAACCGTCGACACCGCTCCTGCGCCGCTGGACGTGGGTGTAGGGGACATAATGCTTAACGCACCACTGTTGGAGCAGATCGGCGCTCTCGCCGTTCGCATGGCATCTTCATCCTGCACGCTACCCAAGCACCTGCAGAACAATGAGGGTGACTGCTATGCCGTAGCGATGCAGGCCGTCCAGTGGCGGATGAACCCATGGGTCGTCGCCCAGAAGACCCATCTGGTGAATGGCACGCTCGGGTACGAGGCGCAGCTGGTAAACGCCGTCGTGCAATCCTCCGGCATGATCAAAGGCACCTTCAAGTATGAGTACCAGGGCGAAGGCAACGAGCTGGAGTGCCGGGTCGGCGCTGTACTCACCGGCGAGACCGACATCACCTGGGGCGAATGGCTGGCGATTAGTAGCGTCACCACGAAGAACTCTCCCCTATGGAAAACCAACCCCAAGCAGCAGCTGGGCTACCTACAGGTCAAGAACTTCTCCCGCGCCTACTGCCCGGCGGCGATCCTTGGTGTGTATACGCCTGATGAGCTGCAGGATATCGAACCGCAGGGAGAGCGCGAGGTTGGCCCACAGGCCCAGACCAGCGACCTGAATGACGCCCTGCGCGAGGGCGAGCCCAAAGGGGAAACGATCGAGGGCGAGGCGGAGCCCGCCACGGAGGCCTCTGCCGAGGAATCTCAGAAGGCCCTGCAGACGGTGTTGGACCAGATCAAGGCGGTAACGACCCCCGAAGAAATGGAAGCCGCGGTATCCGAGGCGACCAACCTGGTGGCCGATGACACCTGCACCGAAGATCAGAAGGAGCTGCTCCGCGCTGCGATCACGAAGCGCAAGGGAGAACTCCAGGCCATGGCCGATCAGGATCCGGCCAACCAATGATGCGTTCCGGTGGTGCTCTCCTGTGCCGCCGTCCGGCCTGGCCAGCCGGTTCCGGTGCGATGGCCCGACTCGCCGCCGTAAGCGGCCCCCTATCGTCTCTGGTGCACCTATCCTGCGCCAGAGTGGGCCTGGCGCGCTGTCCTCGAGTTAGCCGCGTCTGTCACCTGGCTGCCTCTGGCCAGGGGTCGAAACAGGAGCACCTTAACCATCCACGAGGAGTAAGACACCATGTTTAAAGGTCTCACCATCTACCAACTGACCCAGGACGTCGCCGCTGTTGAGGAGCGCCTCACGGACGCACTGGGTGAAAAGAACTACGGGTTCACGCCCTGCAAGGCCAAAGACCCGAAGTCATCGGGCTTCGTTGAGCCCTTGGGCCCCAGCAGTGAGGGCCTGACCTTCGAAACTGACAATGCCGTGCTGTTCTGCGTGCGTACCGACGAGAAGGCTGTACCGCCGGCTGCTGTGAAGAACCGCGTCAACGAAATCGTCAAACAGAAGGAAGACGACGGCGAGGCGGTCAACAAGACAGATCTGCGGCTGATCAAAGAGGACGTGGTCGAGAAGCTACTGCCCGGCGCCGTAGCGGCCCCCAAGTGGACCTACGCCTACCTGGATAAGTCTCTGGCCATGCTGTTTGTCGGCGCCTCAGACGATGACAGCGATGCCTTCATAGAATGGCTGAAAAAACCACTCGGTGGCGTGCCATTCATTCTGCTCGGCCTCAGCGAGGTGGATCCCTGCGCCAAGTTTACCGAGTGGATGCGTGATCCCGGCGAGCATCTGGGCGAGAGCTTCAACCTCGGCAACGCCTGCAGCCTCAAGCATGCGAAGGAAGGCGGCACTGCGGTTCTCAACATCAATCACGAAGACCTGGAAGCCGAAGACCTGGCTGCACTGCTGGAGGCCGGCAAACAGTGCTGTCGGGTGGCGCTGGAGCACGAGGCGCTGCACTTCGCGATAACAGCCAAGCTGGGCCTTCGTCGGGTCACATTCAGCGACGAGGTAAAGCAACAGCTCAAGGAAGACGATGACGGCGTACCCACCACGCAGCGCGCCAACGAGTTCGCCAAGACCGTGGCCGGCGTCCGCACTGTCCTGGCCGATCTGGAGAAGCTGCTCGGTGGGTGGCCGAAGCAGGAGACTCTGGACCTGCGTGGTAACAAGAAGGCGGCATGAACGGACGCAGCAGAAACGGTGTGCCGCGTAACCCAGCGCCTCCGCCGCCACCCCCTCCCCGAATTGAGGAAGACAGTCGATCGGCTGTGGCTGTGTATATACTGATCAGCTTCTCATTCGGAATTCTCGGGTTCGTTGCTGGCAGGTTGGTGGCAGCACGAAAGCCCGCACCCGCCGCTTCGACCTGCCCGATACCACCGCTATCAATGAGCAGACTGTCCTGGCGAACGCCAGGCCCTGCCCCTTCTGTGGCTCGAGCGACCTCTCCATGAACGTGTGGAACCTGGACGAGGGTGAAGCCGACGCCATCGAATGCAATGAGTGTCTCGGGTCAGCACCAGCCAAGAGCTGGAACAGCCGCATTGAGGACACCTTCGAGGAGGTTGTCGCCGCCAGTGAGGGTGCCTGGTGAAAGTGTTGGACCTGTTCTCAGGTATTGGTGGGTTCAGCCTGGGCCTTGAGAGAGCAGGCATGGAAACAGTGGCGTTCTGTGAGATTGAAGAATATCCACGGAAAGTGCTGGCAAAACACTGGCCTGATGTGCCGATCTATGACGATGTGAGGACTTTAACGGGTGACAGACTTAGAGCAGACGGAATCGCAGTTGACGTTATTTGCGGAGGATATCCCTGCCAGCCTTTCTCCACCGCCGGGAAGCGCGGAGGCGATAAGGATGACCGTCACCTCTGGCCAGAATATCTCCGACTCATACAGGAGATTAGGCCAAGTTGGATCATTGGCGAGAATGTTGCTGGTCACATCAGCATGGCCTCGACCGCGTGGCTATCTGACCTGGAAAACGAAGATTACGCCTGGGAACCGTTTGTTATTCCAGCTTGCGCCGTTGATGCCAAGCACAGACGAGACAGGCTCTGGATTGTTGCCAACACCCTCAAGCACGGAGGGCGGCCCAATGCCGGAGCTCGCCCACGAACCGAAGAAGAACCAGAGGAACTACAGCGCAAGAACGGGCAAGCACTGTCAAATGACTCTGCGCCGCTACGTGGAACTCTGGCCAACACCCTCAGCAACCGATCACAAGGGAAGCGGGAAGACGGGAGAGCTGAGGGATCGGATGGATTACGCGGTAGAGTCTGGCGGCACGAAATCGAAGGCATACGAACAACCCTCGGAGAGTGGCCAACTGAACCCAGAGTGGGTCGAGTGGCTGATGGGGTTCCCGATAGGGTGGACAGACTTAAATGCCTAGGAAACGCCGTCGTCCCACAGGTCGTTGAAATCATCGGCAGGGCAATAATGGCCGAGGAGAGCTACCAGGCCAATAGCGAGGTCTTGCTCGACATGAATTGCGGACCAGAGCGATGAGCTCCATCCACTTCGGCGACTGCTGCGCAGTGATGAAGGCCATGTACAAGCGTGGTGACCGAGCGCAAATGTGCGTAACCAGCCCGCCGTACTGGGGTCTGCGAGACTATGGGGTAGATGGGCAGCTGGGCTTAGAAAAGACGCTATCAGAGTACATTGAAAGCATGGTGGAGGTCTTCGCGCTGGTTTGGAAGCTGCTGTCTGATGATGGAACCCTTTGGCTGAACATGGGCGACAGCTACGCCTCGAACGGGGGAGCGGGTTGGCAAGGCAAGAATGGTGATCGTGCTGACCGGGGTTTTACTGCTGCGCGCGACTCTGTCGGATTGCGAGAAGCCAACCGCAGGCCTCCGGCCGGGTTAAAAGCGAAAGACCTTGTTGGCCAGCCCTGGCGCTTGGCCTTCGCTCTCCAAGACTGGGGCTGGTACCTACGGCAAGACATTATCTGGCACAAGCCGAACCCGATGCCTGAGAGCGTGAAAGATCGCTGCACAAAATCGCATGAGTACATCTTTCTGCTCTCCAAGTCACCGCGGTACTACTTCGATCAGGACGCGATCCGAGAGCCAGCAAAGTGGATCCCGCCAGAATCGGGGGGCAGCGGTGTGGGTTTTGGGCATGGTTACGATGATGAGGCAAAGCCCCGCTACAAGACGCCTGATGGCTGGGATACCAGCAAGGGACACGGCGGGCATGGTTCTTATCACCAGAAAGGGCGAGAAAAGGGGAAGGTATCGGGTGGAATAAGCGCCAAAGGATACGAAGATTCGAAATGGGAGAGACGTAATAAACGCTCTGTATGGACAGTGCCCAGCGAGTCCTATTCTGGGGCGCACTTCGCTACATTCCCGACTGCGCTGATAGAGCCCTGCATTCTTGCAGGCAGTAAGCCAGGCGACACGGTTTTGGACCCCTTCTTTGGTTCCGGCACCACGGGTCAGGTATGCAACCACTTGGGCCGCGAGTATATAGGGATCGAACTGAATCCAGAGTATCGCGAGCTACAGGAACAACGTGCTGCGCAGCAGGGACTCCAGTTTTGAGCGGCACCATTGTTACATTCAACTTTTCAATCAAATCAATAACCTATCGATTTATCGTACGGAGGTTTTCCATGGCAGCAGACGCCTACCCACTGCAATGGCCTGACGGCTGGGCAAGAGCGAAGCACCGCGAGGTCTCCCGGTTTAACACCCGCTTTGCCAAGGCCCGCGACGGCCTGATGGAAGAGCTGCGCCTATTGGGTGCGAGACACATTATCCTGAGTACAAACATAGAGCTACGGCAAGATGGATTGCCCTATGCCAATCAGAAACAGCCAGCCGATCCCGGCATAGCCGTCTATTTAGAATACCAAGGTAAGCGCATGACGTTTGCCTGTGATCGCTGGTGGCATGTTGAGTGCAACACCCAGGCTGTCAGAAAAACCATTGAGGCCATTCGTGGCATCGAGCGGTGGGGCGCATCCGACATAATGGAACGAGCATTCACTGGCTTCCAAGCGCTGCCAGATCAATTCCACGGAGCATGGTGGGCCGTGCTGGAAGTATCACCCCAAGCTACTCCAGATGAAGTGAAAGCCGCCTACCGCACCCAGCGCAGGAAAGCACATCCGGACGCTGGCGGTAGCGAAGATGACTTTCACCGCATACAGGAAGCGTGGTACAGCTACCAGGAGCAAGCGGCATGAAGGCACGACCTATCATATTCCAAGGTCATACCGTTTGCGCCCTGGTGGACGACAGGAAGACGCATTCGCGGCGGATAGTGAACGCCAGGAAATCAGCAGAGGGGCTGGTGCTCTCGCCGGGCATTGGTTACGACATCGCCAGTGAACACCAGGAGTCACTGGCGATTCAGGGGTACGAGCTGACCAAGCACGATGATGGGCTTTTCACTGTGATACCGCCCTGCCCCTACAGCCAACCAGGCGACCTGCTGTGGGTGAGGGAGTCGTTCAGGAATGCACGATCGGGCGCGCCCATCTACCGAGCAGACAAAGCCAAGTCGATGGGGATGGACGAGTACAGCGACCGACACAAGTGGAAGTCATCGATCTACATGCCTCGCTGGGCTTCTCGTCTCACCCTTCGCATCACTGATGTGCGGGTAGAGCGGGTGCAGGATATCTCTGAGGATGATGCGGTGGCGGAGGGGTTGCGAGTCGTTAAGGAAGATGACGCGATTCTCTGGTACTCAGGGCTGGCGACCGAAGACTGGGGTGGTTGGAGCGAACTTTGGCAGCCAGATGATCCAGTGGCCGCTTATCGCGACCTGTGGGAATCCATCAATGGCAATTGGGACGAGAACCCCTGGGTATGGGTTCTAGAGTTCGAGGTCATCCAGGCAAACGTCGATCACGTTCTGGGGCAAGCGGCATGAAAGAGCGCCACTCGCACAGTGTTCAAGGTACGGCTCGGTGATTGTCTACGCCTACGAGTACTGCGACTGCATCTATGAAAGTGAATTTGCGGTTATCAGCCTCCATACATCACCCGTCCTGGCTTTGCGTGAGAAGCAGAAAGCTCAGCGCCAGGAATACGAATACGAGCGTAAAATGGGCTTTTTGTTCGGTCGCAAAAGAGGCTGGAAACTTTGCGAATTCACCAGACACCGAATACGCCCAATTCCAGTAAACAGTCACCCCCCTGATGGACAGATGACATGAGCGAAAAAGTCACCGTTGTCCTTACCGTCACTGAAACCGTGTACCACTCCAAGGAAGTCACGCTGACAAAGGACGAACTTCGAGACCTCTTGAATGAAGAGTGTGAGGCGATTCAGGCCGACCGAATCGGGAGCTTTATGAATAGCGGCACAGCCGTCGATGGCGACTGGGAAGATGGCGAAGTAGAGACGCCTGAAGGGCGCATTCTTTGGTGAGATCGGCCACGTCTCGATTCGAACAGGGGGTAAGGCCGATCACGCCTCCGCTACCGGTGTCGTAACGCAAGACCTTCCTACGAGCAACTGCCGTCATCGGTGTAGCGCCAGCCGCTTCAGCGTGCCTGTTGCATTGATGTTGGCATTCTCTCCCGCCCCAAAAAGCCGCCTATATTCATCCCTTTTTATGCCCATATCTCGTGATTGTTCTGTGCTATCCGAGGGTTGAGCTTCTGTATATTAATAGTTGACAATGTGACTCCTATGGGAGACAATAGCCCCGTGTTAGAGATTCGCAGCACCCCAGAGTTTGATGCTTGGCAGTCCAAGATTAAGGACACCAGAGCTAAAGCCCGTGTTGCTATCCGTATTAAGCGGGCATCACTCGGAAACTTTGGCGACCATAGGTCCGTGGGTGGTAGAGTCTCTGAGTTGAAGATTGATGTGGGTAAGGGCTATCGGGTTTACTACACTGTCCGGGATAGCAAGATTGTCCTGCTACTATGGGGTGGCACTAAAGCCAGGCAAGCTGATGATATAGCCCTAGCCAAAAAGATAGCGAGGAGAGAGCCATGAGCAATAGACCGTTTGATATAGCCGAGATGCTGGATACTCCAGAGGTTATCGCTGCCTACCTTGCAGAGGCTATGGCTGATGACGATCCCAAGATGTTCCTTATGGCCCTCGGTGATGTTGCTAGAGCCAAGGGTATGAACGATATGGCTAAAGCCACTGGGCTCGGAAGACAGAGCCTCTATAAAGCATTCAATGGCAATGTTGAGCCAAAGTTCAGCACTGTTCGAAAGGTGGTTAAAGCCCTCGATCTTGACCTGGCAATTACCGCTTAATCCAGCGGACTAGCCGTTACACAACACACTCGCTAAAAACAGCCTATCTCTGTTTATAGGGTCAGCCACACATCTCCAAGTGCGCAATCGTATGCTGGCTAAGGCTTCTCAACATCGACGAACTGCACACTTACAAATTACTGCTTACATAGCGCCTTTATCTTTCCGCTCTGCTCTCAAATTGCGTTGCGATCCCCGCGCTTAGCAATTCTAAAATACGCAAATTGTTCTGCAGGAGTGCTGATCTCGGCTGCATCAAAATAAGTTGATGGAGCGCTAGACCCCTATTATTCATTGGTTTACAATATGCAAAAATAATAGAAATTTGTAAACAAAATAAGCTGGAGGGTGCACTATGATTTCTGATCGCATTGCCCGTGCGCGTAAGGCTGCAGGGTTAAGTTTACGTGAGACAGCAACATTGGTTGGGGTGTCCCAGACCGCTATACAGAAGTTTGAAAAGGGAGCGCTCACACCTTCCTCGGCTCATTTAAT
Source organism: Trididemnum miniatum (assembly GCA_964006365.1). Lineage (NCBI taxonomy): Eukaryota > Metazoa > Chordata > Ascidiacea > Aplousobranchia > Didemnidae > Trididemnum > Trididemnum miniatum. Next base: position 17,766 of record CAXFYD010000319.1, on the reverse strand, counting down.
CGGTCTCGCCAAGGCGTTCGGCGTGCGGACGGAGTATTTCTTTCGCTCGTTTGAAGTCGATTTAAAAGGGGTCGAGTATCGAAAGCACTCAAAAACTCCTAAAAAGCTTCTCAATCGCATAGATGGCGATGTCCGTAATCAAGCGGAGCGCTGGTTCGAACTAATTAACTTTTATCCGAAAAAACCTGTCGCCAATTTCGTTGTTCCCTCCTCGGTACCAGATGTTGTTGTAAGCATGGAGGAGATTGAAGAGGTCGCTGTAGGGGTGCGATTTGACTGGGAGTTGGGCCTCAATCCAATTCCGGACCTCATCGATACGCTTGAATCTCGTGGTCTCAACGTGATCACGACGAAGGTCTCAGGTGAGCAAAAATTTGATGGACTTGCAGCGACCATCCTTGGGTCTCCATTTGTAGTTGTTTCTTCTGAGTGGCCGGGAGATCGTCAGCGATTCACGTTGGCTCACGAGTTGGGGCATATTGTGCTCAATGGGCGATTAGCAGCTGGACTGGATGAAGAGGCGGCATGCAATCGTTTTGCCGGAGCGTTCCTCATGCCACAGAAGAAGGTAATAGAGGCTCTGGGAGCGAAGCGGCATAAATTCGAGCTTCAGGAGCTGGCTCTGCTGAAGCGGGAGTTCGGCCTGAGTATGCAAAGTATTCTCTACCGAGCGCGGCAAAGTGGAGTGATAGACGAGCAGTTTCATCGTCAGTTATTTAAGCTATTTGCCCAAAAAGGTTGGCGAAAACATGAACCAGGAGAGCAGTACCCAGCCGAAGAAACACTTTTGTTTTCACAGCTAACTTTTCGCGCGTTAGGAGAGGGATATATTGGAGACTCTAAAGCGGCTGAGCTTTTAGGGCAGTCGGCGAGTAAATTTCACGCAGAGCGCAAACTAGGGCGCCAAAATGCAGCTGCTAATCAGTGACGCCAACGTCATAATTGATCTTGAAGAGGGTGGGCTCCTGGAGACGCTGTTTTCGTTGCCCTACGAGTTTATGACCCCAGATATTCTCTTTTATGACGAGCTGGAGGATCAGCACCCATTGCTAATTGAAATGGGGCTCAAGCTGGGAGAGCTGACCTCTGAAGGTGTTGCGGCGGTTGAATTGGCCGTTGCAGTATATAGTGAGCCAAGCCGTCACGATTGTGCAGCGATGGTTTTAGCTAAAACCGAGGGATGTCCGCTACTGACCGGTGATGCAAAGCTTCGGGAGGCCTGTGAGCACGAGGGCGTATGTGTCTATGGCTCAATTTGGATAGTTGAGCAGATGCTGATTCTAGGGCTGGTAGAAACTCAACTTGCTAGAGAGGCATTTCAGAAAATGAGAGATGGGGGCCGACGCCTTCCGTGGGAGAGAGTGGACCTGATGTTAGCTAGATTCGAGTAGAGCTTAAACTCGGGGGCACAAAAGGGGGTATTTACAGCTGATATACTAAGTAAAAGCTGAAATACCGGCTTTTCCCGGTACGATTCCAACGATCTCACGCCCAACTCTTCGCAAGTCTCGACGTCATTGTCGACAGCTTCACGAAACGACTGTTCCAGTTCTTCTTCGCGCCTGGCGGCCCAGGACTGGGCCGTACCACGGCTGTCGAACGTTTCGGACTCGGTCTGTATAATTTTGCCCTGGCGCATGATGCGAATTGGGGCCGTGTAGCGGATGCCTTTCGCGCGCTTCCGTGCGGTCATCGTCGCCATATTTGCCTCGCCTGACGCCTGTTGCTACCCAAACGAATTCTGGTAGCAAGCGCGGTAGCAAATTTCGGACAGAATAGGAAAAAATCCGGCACTTGCGGGCCGTAATAGGAAGGAAAGGTAAGGCGGGATGTCTCAGGAATGGACGTAAAATCAGATAGTTACCGGCTTAGACGCCTCTGCATAGCCGCGATAACGGCCATTACCGCTCGCCGTAGTCCAGGTCTTCTTGGATGTACTGCAGGTCCGGATCCAGCCGCATGCCGTTTTCAGTGCGCTGCGAGTTGCGCAGGCGTATCTTCAGTGATCGCTTCAGGGCAGGGGGGTTTGATCGCCTTGCGAGGATTGCTACGGTTGTATGCCTGAATGGCCTCAAGCGTCTCCTGCTGCGTCTCTTCATCACCCGTGCGCCACGCTAACCAGTACAGGTTCATGAGCTTCTGCCGGCGATTCAGTATCCGCGATTCGTAGTACTGGATCGCCGTATTCTGCGCGTACTGCCGGTTGACTTTGCTGGGTGTAAAGCCGGCCGCTTGGGCAAAGTAATCGGCGGCACCCAGCTTCTCTTTCGGCACGACCTCGTCGCGCTTCCAGGTCGTCACCCCCTCGCCCATGTAGCGAACGGCCTTCATCATCCCCTCGATCGCTGAGGGCATGAGCTTCTCCGCGCCCCGCGCATACTCACCCTCATAGATGGCACACAACCCCTTCAAACCATCAATGACGAGGCTGGGGATCGGGCCCAACGCCTCCTTCAGGTAGTGCTCAAACGCCTCATCACCCTCCAGATCACGGTTCAAATCCCGGAACCACAAATCAGACAGCGACACACGATCCGACATCGACAGCGGGGTGTAACCATCCACCAGGCCCGTCATGAGAACATCCGCCGCCTGGGGGCCCCAGGTCTCGGCCAGGAACGCCCTGAGTTCAAACAGCGCGTCGAAGGGCTCGTCTTCATCGTCCACGATGCTGTTCACAACACCCGACACCATCTTGATCATCCAGAGTCCGCCCAAGCCGGCCATCACCCCCGCCATCACCTGGATGCCAAAGAAGCGCCGGCGGGCTTCACGGCGCACTGCAGGTGTCTCATGGCGCAGTGCATCATTGAGATCGCGCGCCATACGGTAGGTGGTGTTCAGCGAGTACTGCTTGAACAGAAACACCACCTTCATGATGTCATTCTGCAGGTACCGAGGCCTGTTCGCGTTACTGTAGTTGTAGTGGGACATCCACACAGCATCTTTCGCGTAGTCGACCGCAGCGTCGTGCCCGATACCGGACTGTTTGGCTAAGCGGTAAGCCGCCAGCGCGGTCACCTCCCGGTTGGCTTTCTCGGCGTGGTGGAACAGCCATGACACGGCGCTCATCGCTTTGTGCTGGAGCGTGAAATAATTTTCACCCGCCTCAGCCACCCCCGCAAGATCATGCGCCTGCGTCTTGTCCACAACGCCCGATTCGAGAAACTCCTGAAACGCCAGCTTCTCTGCACCCTCCAATCCACCCACACCGCGGACCAACACCGGTAGCGCGCCACTCAGGGCTTTGGCAGCCTTGCCAAACCCGTATCTCGCACCCAGCACTGGGTAGGCGATCATCGGTGTTTGAGACAGGTTGACCGCGGCTGATGCAACCGAGGCCCCCAGGAACCACGCGAAACCGAATCCCGTTATATGCGTCGCCAACGCGCTGCCTTGCGGATGCATTGCCCACTGGTGACGATCCCAGAGCTCACTCACCAGCACCTGAGCATCGTTTTGGCGCTTGGCGTCCTTGATATCGCGATCCTGGCGCTCCGCGCGCTCAAGCGTGGCGGCCAGTCGGTCACTCCATTTGAGGCGGGCCAGCTGGTGCGCCCCGTGAAACATATTGTGGGCGTACGCACGCAGCGGGTCCTGATCGTAGCCCGGAATCTTCTTCCTATGGATAAACGACTTACGTGCGCTCAGTTCTGGAAGCCTTTGCAGATACAGCTGCCAGATGTCGTCTTTGAGGGCATCCGCCACCGCCGGGTTAAGCCCCTCCACCCTATCCATGACAGCCGCGGCAAACTGCGCATTCACCGCCCCGTCAGTGTTCTGCGCCTGTGATTTTCGGCCACTGACCACCTGCAGGCCACGCCCCGTCATCGCTTTCACAAAGTCAAGTTGCTGGGACGCCTTCTCGTAGAGACGGAATTCGATCGTCTGCCCGCTGTCATCATCCACTACCGCCGCCCAGTAATCACCAAATCGCTGCAGGGGAAATACGGTGCCGTGACCGACTGGCCCTCAAACTCAAGCCGCATCATGTCCATAAGGCGGGCCTTGGCACCTTCGCTGGCTTCCGAACGCTGCACTCGGTCCTGTAGTGCTGCTATGACACGCTGGCGGTGCATCTGGTAGGTATCCCTGACCTCTTTGTATATCTCTTGCGCCTCGGCGGGCAGCTTCGACCACTTCGCCTTCAGGGCGGGCTGCGCCTTCTTACGATGCGCTTCCTGCGCGAGCAAACTCTTCGCTTGGGCAATTGTCTTGAAGAACGGATGCTTCGCCTCGCCCGGCGCCGTTCGCGCTTTCTCCTGCTCCACACGAATACGGTTCTGCGTCTCAGCCGGGGTAGTCAACGGCACGTATTCAGCCGACGGGTCCACGCCAGCGATGGTTGACTGGTACATCAACGTGGCCAGTTCACGATGCGCTTTCGGGTTTTTTCGTGCAAATTTCTCCCACTTGTCACCCAACGCTGCGTACTCAGCCATCAAGAGGTGACGGGGAGCATCCATCGAATTGGCCTGGTCCACGTAGTCGGCAGGCGCGGTCATTTCAGGCGGCGCGAAATCAGCAAGGACCTGGCGGGGTATTAACCCCAGTACCCCCTTGTGCAGATCAGCCCTATGGTCACTGACCCATCTGAGAACCTTCTCGTTCCGGCCTCGCTCTTCACCCGCAAGCGCAACCGCCAGGTCACCCTTAGCTATCTCTTCCTGAGCCTGGCTCTCACGGGACTGCCGCTCGGCCCATGCCTGGGCCTTTTGCTGCTTCGACTTCTTCGGTTCCGGCTGGCCACGCGCTTTGGCGTTGCGATTGAATTGTGGTGGATCGAATTCGCCTGCGTTGACAATATCGGACTCGGTGAGTACTCTCGCTTCAGAGCCTCGAATTGGTGAACCACTTGCCGGGAATTGGACCCGCAACAGTCGTACCAACTCGGGGCTTTTCTTTGTGTGGTGATAAAGTGTTCGTCCTTCCCTTATCCAGCTAGCCACAGCCCCCATATTTTCCTTACCGTATATGCTGCGGATGCTGTTCACTCGAGCACGATCACGCTGAATATCCATTCTGAGCGCGAGCATTACGGGGTCACCACCGGCATCCTTCGCGTCAATAAACACCGTGATCGATTCGTCGGGGGTGAGTGGCTGATTGAAAGACGGCAACGGGGTCAGAAAGATGCTCAGGTAGCTGCTCGATGACCGCCATGGGCACTGAGTGACGCACGCCATACGGCCTTGCGAACAACATCACGGGTAATGGTTATCGGTAGCGCCGGCGCGCCGATCTTTGGGCAAAAGGTCGAAGAATGCACCTTATCGAAAACGTCCGGTCTTTGCGGACGCGGCGGGAACAATGCCTTGGCCACGTCCTCCGCCTCAGCATCAATGGGGGTAGTGCGATGCTTGCGTTCATGCTCTCTGTCCTATCTATCAGTCCGCAACGAATTCGGCATATGTCAGACGCTTGCCCGTCATTCACGCCACTGTTTCCGCCATAATCGATTCCGTATCCTGTGGACGGAGATTGATATGAGGGCGAGAACAGAAAAGCAGATAAAGCGAGAGGCTATCAATGCTGGCATGGAGGCATTCCAGGCCGCCGCTGGTAGCGTTCAGCAGATACCGCGAGCCGTGGACCCACGAACTGGATCTGCGCTCCCACAGCGACCTCGCCTGGTGGAACCACTAATTTAACTGACTAAAGAGACTCAACATGCCAAAACTTGAGTTTATATTCGATCTCGCGAGCCCAAACGCCTACTGCGTCTTCAAGGTGCTGCCCGATCTGTTGGAGCCCACTGGTGCCGAGCTGGAGGCGTGCCCGCACTGCTCGATGGCTTGTTCAAGATCACCGGCAACCAGGTGCCCTTTGTTGTCTTTAGCGGCATCAAGGGCAAGCTGGACTACGACATGCTGGAAAGCCGCCGCTTCCAGGAGAAACACCGCCTGAACGGCTCTGTTTTCACTAGCCATTTCCCCATAAACACCATCATGATCCAGCGCGGTCTGGTGGCGGCACAGGAACTGGGCGTTGCTGAGCGTTATATCGACGTGGTGATTACCGCTATGTGAGAACAAGGCAAGGAGATGGATGACCCGGAAGTGGTTGCCGCCGTTTGGGCCGAGGGCGGTCTCGATGTCGAGAAGCTGTTGGAAATGATCCAGACCAGCCCGATCAAGGATGCGCTCAAGGAAAGCGCACAGGCGGCGGATCGCAGTGTCTTCGGTGTGCCCACCTTCTTCGTTAGCGACGAGATGTTCTTCGGCAAGGAGCCTGGGCCAGATCGAGGAAGAACTGCTTGAGGCCTGAGCCAAGAAAAAGCCCCGACAGTTTGAGCCAGGGCCTTGTCGTATAAGGCCGGTTAGGAGCCTAGAAGCCGTACGAGGCGCTCACGTAGTACACACGGCCGCGCGGGTCGTGATGCTTCGGGTCGTAGCTGAGGTTCACCCCATCATAGGCGCGCGGTGGCTCCTCATCGAAGGCATTCTTGACCCCCACGGTAAACCGCGCCCGGCTTTCCTCGAACACGTCAAACTGGTAGGAATACTGGAGATCAACGGTCGTCCAGTCGTCAATATTCTGCGACTCATCCTCCGGTACCGGTCGCGTCGTTTCGTAATCAGCTACATAGTATGCAGTGACTGCCGCTGCGTGATTCCCAAATGCCCAATTCAATCCAAGATTTACTTTTGTCTCTGGCATCGAGCGAGCGAAGTTGTCGTGGTTAAAGAAGCCCACCACGTCGGTGTCGCCGCCGTCGGCGGTCGGTATCTCGTAGCTGAGGAAGTGCGACCCGTTGACGCGTATGCCGAACGCGCCCAGGTTGCCGCCGTCGATGGTCCAGTTCGCTTCCAGATCCAAGCCGTCGGTGTCGACTGACGAGGCGTTGAACAGGTTGCTGGTCACACCCACGAGAGTGCCGGTTTCACAGGGTCCCTCGCGGATAATGTCGGGTCCACAGCGGTCCTCGATGACCTTGCCCTGTGCACTCTCGACCTGGATGACGTCTTCATACTCAATACGCCAGTAATCGAGGCGAATATCGAAGCTGTCGACCGGCGTCCAGATGACGCCGAAATTGTAGTTATCGGATTCCTCAGCCTCGAGGTTTTCACTGCCGGTACTGGTAACCCGAATGAACGCTGTGCTGGTTGATAGTTCGCCCGTTGCGGGATCAACGTCGGCGACTCCTTGCAGGGATGTGTCGGCCGCGTAGAGCTGGGCCAGTGATGGTTCGCGGAACGACGTGCTGGCTGAGGCCCTGAAGACCAGCTGGTCTATGGGCTGCCAGCGCAGGGCGACCTTCGGATCGACGCTATCATCGTCTTCCAGGTCCTCGTAACGTACCGCAGCGGTCAGCTCCAGGGTCTCGGTGACGGGGAACAGTACCTCGGTGAACACTGCGTAGGCATCGCGGTCCTCATCAACCTCGATACCGCCGCCGAGGAAGGTAAGATCGGCGGGTTGCAGCACGCCGTTTTCGTCACGCACCGTCGTGCCCAGTTCGTTGCGTTCCACCTCGTAGCCTTCATTGCGAACCTGGAAGCCGGCCGCATACTGGATGGTGCCGCCGCCGATCTCCCAGAGGTCGCCGCTAACGACGCCGTCGAGCACGGTGAGGTCTGCGGTTCGCTTGGTGTCCTCCCGCCCGGACAGCCACTCGATAAGCGCGGTATCATTACTGGTGGGGTCAAAGGGATCCCAGTACTGGTCGCCGCTTTCGCCACCCATGCCATTGAGCGCCAGGTTGAGTCGCGAATTGATAATGTCGGGGCTAAACCCGCTGTACTCATTCTCGCTGTAGGTCACGCTCAGCATCCAGTCGGTGATGTCGTTGAACTCACCCGACAGCTCTGCCATCGCGCGAATGGTCTCGCTCTCGCGGGGTGCCTTGGGCGAGGGAAACGCAGAGCCCAGCGGGCGTCCCAACCAGACGGCAGGTACACCGAAGGGGTTGCCCGGGTGGGAGGGGCTAATGAACGGAAACGACAGGATGGGGTAGGAGGGTGATTGGGGATTGTCCTTGATCTCGTCGTCCGCGTAGTTCAACTCGGCACTGAAACTTAGAGTGTCACTGAATTCGTGCGTCAGGCTAGCGTAGGCCAATGTGCGCTCTTCCTCATTGATCATATTAAAGCGCGGACCATACCAGAACCCGCATCGCGCTCCATTGGGCTGTGGGATGATGACGCCCTGGTTCTCGAGACAGTTCGGGTCAGGTACATTCTCGCCCACGGTGAAATCACCCTCCCATGGGCCGTCGGGAACGGTGCCACTGCCTAGTGGTATGAACGTGGTACCGAGGGTGCTGATAGCATTGTCAACGAGATCAATCCTATCGGATGCACTCAGTGGATCTCGTTCGAAGTACTCAGCGGCAATATTAAAGTGTGTGGTGCCATTCCCGGTACCCCACATCGCTGCAAATCGCTTGTCCTCCTGGCTATCCTCATCGGTGCTACTAAAGGAGCCAAAGAGTTCGAGTCCTTCGAAATCTTTCTCCAGCAGGAAATTCACTACGCCCGCGACGGCGTCAGACCCGTAGGTGGTTGCCGCGCCTTCCTTGAGAATCTCGATGCGCTCGACAGCGATGACCGGGATGGTGCTGGTATCGACGAACACTGCCCCGTCATTGGCGCGAGCACCACTAATAGTCTGGCGTTTGCCATTCACCAGTACCAGGGTCGAACTCAGTCCAAGGCCGCGCAGGTTCACGTTTGAGGTGCCCTGGGTTGCGCCTTGGGTGAACGAGTCAGACTGGTTCTCTGCGCCGCTGCTGACGGTGAGTTTATTGGTGATCTCGCCAATGCTGATAGCGCCTGTAGATCGAATGTATTCCCGGTCAAAGGAATCGACAGGCAGTGCCGAATCTGTCGGTGAACCCTTGATATAGGAACCGGTGATCAGAACTTCTTCCAGTTCCTTGGTTTCCTGTGCAAATACCGCAGTACCGGTTGCCATGGAGAGAGGAAACACGACGACGAGCGCCGCAAGCGTAGATTGCCTGAATTTCATGCGTATACCCCTGCTTAATTATGTTGTTTATGTGATACGGGTTGTTGTGCTGCTTTTGCGGGCACCTCCAAACATAGGGATTTTAAACTCAGTAGTAAAGTCCTATCGACACGCAGTTAGAAGCCTCGCACACAGACCGCGACTGGCCTATGCTCTGAGCATCTTCAGCAGACGGGGGCGGGCAAATGGAGCATAGCCAGATGAAGGCGCTGGTGTTGTCGGCGGCACTTTTTGGCGCTGCGGTAGCAGCGGAAACACTCGATTACCGGGCAGAGGCGGATTTTGGCGAGGGCGATACGCTGGGCGCCATTCACAACCTGGGTGACGCCGGTGTGCTGGCCGCCTCGCAACTGGTGCGCACCGGCAAATCCTATCCGTTGGGTATGGTGTCCTCAGCCGATATGCCGGTGTGGGGTGCTCGTAAATTCGGTGTTGAGGTGGTGGGCGTACCGCTGGATGAGGAAGGCAAGCTCTTCTCTGCCCAGGATGATCGCTGGGTAACCCACGTCGGTATAGGCACCCAGATCGACGGCCTGGGCCACCTGGGCATTGATGGCTACTTCTATAACGGGCTGCGCTCGGAAGACTTCTTAACCCCGGACGGGCTTACCCAGTTAGGGGTGGAGCACCTGCCGCCGATCGTCACGCGCGGGGTGTTACTCGATGTCGCCGGCTACCTGGGCAAGAAGCAATTGGCAGCCAGCGAAGCCATCAATGCGGACCTTGTACGTAAGGTGGCGAAGCACCAGGGCGTCAGTATCGGCAAGGGTGATGTTGTATTGCTGCATACTGGCTGGATGGACATGATGCAGGTTGACGCTGCCAAGTTTATCGGGCTGCAACCGGGCGTCGACCTCAGTGCGGCGCGTTACCTGGTGAAGCTCGGCGTGGTGGCCGTCGGTTCGGATACCGGCGCGCTCGAGGTGCGGCCATCCTCGGTGGCGACACATCCCTATCGCGTGCATGGGCTGCTGCTGGCCAACTACGGCGTCTACGTCCTGGAAAACATCGTGACCCGTGATCTCGCCGCAGACGAGACGTCAGAGTTCCTGTTTGTGCTCGGGCAGCCACGACTGGCGACATCGGTGCAGGCGATTATCAACCCGGTCGCGATTCGCTGAATCGCCGGCGGCCAAGTAGTAAGCCGGGTGTTGCTGAACAGCGGGAGAATTCATAACCCGCGCACGATTATTGGCGTACTGTAGTGCTGGTAAGATGTCCCGGGAAATCATGATGAAACCAGCGCGAACTCATAGACGGCCTGTCCAAGCACCTGCGGCCCTTCGTTAACGAGCAGGACTACGGCGACTACACGCCCCGCGACCAGGCGATGTGGCGCTTCATCATGGCCCGGCTCACGCAGCAGTTGGCCGATACAGTGCCGGGTCTACCTGGAGGGACTGGAGCGCACCGGTCGCGCTGGATCACATACCGTCGATCGATGAAATGAATGCCTGCCTGGCGCAGTTTAAATACTGCCTGCCCCATCCGCTGCCACCGCTAGCGCAGCTGCGCACCGATGCGCCCGGCAGACTGACGCGGATAACGATAGAGGGGATGCAGGGTTTTAGAACATGAAAAGCGGCATCATCTCATTTCAGGAGCTGGTCGAGACCTCGGATGTAAACAGGCGTCAGCCCTGAAAGATAGCCTTAATCTTCAGGGCATCCGCTACTTTGAGGACACGGATGGCAGCCATGGGCCACACTGGACCTGATTAACGCTGCGGGGGACTGACCATGGCGCCACTAATGATGGCGAAATTGATATCTAATGGGCAGAAGAAGAGGGCGAGGGCTGGGGATGCCCGCGCATATCAACCCCTGGCGCTGCTGCCACCTAATATCGACTGGGACGGCACCGGTAAGGGACACTGGTACAGTTTTTACCAGGACGCAGAGGGTAGGCGGCATAGGCGCAAGGTCACCAGACCTGAGACAGGTCTGTCCTCCCTGCACAGGGCACAGGAAGAAGCCAGCGGCGAGGGCCGGAACACGTTCAACTGGTTAACCCGAAAGTATCATGACAGCGCACAGTTCCAGGCGTTGTCTCCTGCCACGCGGGCCAGCTACGAAAATTCCACGAAAACCATCACCGGCTTGCCGACCCGATCGGGCAGACCTCTTGGCATTGAGCCACTGCCCAAGTGGAGTAATAAAGTCGTACAGAAAGCCATTGACCGTATTGCGGTTGAGTGTGGTCCCGCCTCTGCCAAGCACGTCAAACAGTACCCTTGCCGTGTATTCAACTGGGGGATGAACCGGGGTTATAGTGAAAAGAACCGCACCAGGGGGTATAGAGCCTCCTGTCGAACGCAGGCAGAACGGTATACCCAAAGCTGGGGTCATTGAGCGGGTCCTTCCGTTCGCCAGGGAGCGCGGTCAGCGTAAGTCCCGCACGCCTGGGGCCGTCAGCCCTGCATCTCTTTTACGCTGGAGATAGTTTACCTATGCCGACTGAGGGGCGTGGAGGTCAGGGATGAGCTGACCGATTCGAGCGTGCTTGAGACAGGCATTTACTGTATTCGCCGCAAAGGCTCCCGGAGCAATCTGGTGGAGCCGAATGTCTGACCGCGTGAGGTGGTTGCTGGTGCCCAGGCCTACAGCAATGCGATTTGGGAGCGCAACCGGCAACTCGTCCCCATGGCTCGGGGAGATCGCCCGATCATCGTGGCCGATACGGGGCAGAGGATTACACAAAGTGGCTGGCATTCCTCGTGGAAGCGCTTTACGGCGCTGTGTGTCGACAACGGGGTTATCACTGCGCAAGAGACGATTACGCTTCATGGGATGAAGCATAAGGGCGTGGAGAATACACAGGGAAGCCAGACGGACAAGCAGCGGGCATCAGGGCACCGGTCGCAGGCCATGCTTGATATGTATGACCATTCGGTAGCGGTGGTACAACCTGCTGGAAAGTAAGCGTTACGGCTATGCGTTAGTGCGCTAAGCCGCGTCTGTAAACGAGAGCAACGTATCGCGGTAGTACCGGTATTGTTTTCGTCGTGCCGCAATCTCGGCAGGCAATCCATCGGAGAGGTTATTCACCAAAGCGTCGAATGCATCAAGGATGGCGACAAGGCGGGCCTGCTCTTCATGGGAGGGGAGAGGGATGCGGATTTTCGAATACACCTGAATCCATTGCCGAGCATGATTCTTCGGCGCATAAGGGATCGTTTGCATTAAGTAATAAACGTATCGAAGGTTTTCAGCAACACCCGGTTTTGGTTTAATAATTTTGATCGCTGAAGATTTGACTTTGAATGGGAAGTCCACCCACTTGAAGGCAGTTGTGAAATCATCAAAGATAATCACGGGATTAGCGGGAGATGCTTTATAGATTCCGTCCATCTCATCGGTATAACCAAGAATAAACGTCTTACCTGCTGTCAGTACGGGTACAGGGTGGCTATCGTCATACACGGGTGAGATTACCATGTATTTTGTTGGCTGCTCGTAAGCAAGCGTCTCACCCAAGGTCGTCGACCTTATGTTTGTTTGTTTGGCGCGAGCTCACCGAAGGTGAGCAGCGCGTCGCGGTAGTGCTGGTACTGCCGCCGACGCGCTTCCAGCTCGCTAAACTTGTCAAGCACCTCAACGATTGCTCGCTGAACTTCCAGGGGTGGGACAGGGATGGGGAAATCGGTAATCATTGGTTTGCGAATTGATGTTACTGTTGCATTGACCGCTTTGGACAATATGAATTTTTTAAAATGAGACTCGAGGTAGCGGTATGCGAACTTTGCGCTTATTTGATCAGACTGAAAGTTTATGCGGTAGGCGCGCTGATGGAGAGAGTACTTGCCAGAAACAAAATGAAATACCTCTCCAATCTTTCCTTCTCCGGGAATCACTATGGCTGTTTCGTCAAACTCAAAACTGTCTATCGATAGAACATATTTGGAGCGGACATAGAAGGGATAGCGACCGGTAGGGGATGCATTATTCCGGTCTTTGCTTCCAGTGCCTACAACAGCAACCTCTCCAATCTGAACAAAAGGCACCCCCCCGGGGCAATGCTCAGCAATCAGATCATCAATTCGGCTCATGACTGTTTTCTCCCAAATTAGCTACGATTTGATAACGAGCGTGGAGGCCAATAATTTTGATACCATCGCCACGAGCAAAGAGTCAACAGTAAGGCCTATTCTATGACCACTAATGCTACAGTCGAACGTGCAGAGCTGCACAAAACCATCTGGCGGATCGCCAACGACCTGCGCGGCAGCGTCGATGGGTGGGATTTCAAAATCTACGTGCTGGGTATTTTCTTCTATCGCTTCATCTCCGAAAACCTTACTACCTACATCAACGAACAGGAACGCAATGCCGGTCAGCCAGACTTCGATTACGCACAATTCAACGACGAAGGTGCCGCCTTTGGGCGCACAGCGACAATCGCCGAGAAAGGATTCTATATCCTGCCCTCCCAACTCTTTACAAACGTACGCGCCAGAGCGCGGCATGACGATAGCCTCAACGAAACTCTAAGTCGCATCTTCACCGATATCGAAGGGTCTGCTCTGGGCACCCCCAGTGAATTAGATTTCGGAACGAAGCGTTAGGGGCTTAAGTGAACAAATCTGTTGTTTTGAACTTCCTTTCCTTGCCCATCACGGTTGGCGTGTCAAATCGCTTTCCTTGCAACATATCAGGCACAGAGAGCATCTGCATGGCCGGATAAGTTCTCGCCCCAATGGATAAACTACCCGCTTCTGCCATGAGTTGTTCGAAATTCCTCTGTTTTCTATCTCCCAATGGTTCCATCACAATCAGCCCCGCCATCAAGGCTTCCTCGCGTTCCAGCACACTGTGTAAAGCCCTTAGGTCGGCGATAGTGACGTTCTTGCCGCCTTTGACTTCCAGCACCATGCTTTGCAGTTCTTTCTCTCCTGGCACGTCAAAGTAAAGTCGGCCGTCAATCCCGCCATCTGCCGTCCGTTTGGTCGTCACGAACCCATCGACTTCTTCAACCGCCCACTTTTGGAAATGGTACTTGTCACGCCCCCATAGGTCCTTTGCGCCTTCCAGCGTACGAGGAACGCCTTTGATTTGGAAATCTTCACCCAGCTTTAGCTTGCATCGTTCTTTCAGCCTGACGCTAGCGACTCGCTTAATCGCGTGAATCGCGATATCCACCCCTATCCATTGACGATTCAGCTTGTGAGCCGCTTCAATGGTCGTGGCGCAGCCACAGAAAGGATCGAACACCACGTCGCCTTTGTTTGTGCTGGCCTTGATTATGCGTTCCAGCAATGCCAGTGGCTTTTGAGTGGCATAGCCGAGGCGTTCCCCATCATTCGCGGAGAGATACGAAAGATCGGTCCATATATTACCAAGTGGAAAACCTTCATAATCACGAGCATATTTTTTGTATCGCGGTCGCCCACTTTGGGTCCAATAAACCAAACGGGGATTGTTTTTCAAACGCTCGTCAAATGTTTTTTGGCTCCAACGCCATCCTATTTTACTTGTGACCTTGCGTCCGCCGATCACTCGCGTCTCGCCTGCGCTTGAGCGATTGGAAGATTGTTCTAAAGCAATATGTTGATAACGTTCACCCGAACCTTTTTCGATATGAGGAAACTTATGTTCAATTTCACTCTTGGTTGCCTCACCATAAACTTTGTTGAATTTTACGTGTTTTACTGACCTTGCATACATAAGAATAAAATCAGAGACTGTATCAAACCCTTTATGCGCCAAGGAATGAACCGCATAACGCTTCCACACAATTTCATTCATAAAATTCCCATGGCCAAATATTCCATCCATCATAACCTTGATGTAATGACTGGCTGTGGGATCGCAGTGTAAGTAGATAGAACCGGTTGGCCTGAGCAGTCCTTTCATGACGATTAATCGTTGTACCATATAGCTTAAGTAAGCCAATAGCCGTGGCTGAGTGCCGCGTAGCGCATTCATCCACAATCGCCAGAACTCAACGGTACTGTCCTCGATGCCTTATTCACGCATTAAAACGGGCATGGTTCTAATGGCTTCTTCACGCTCCGCATCCAGCGTCCACATGTCGCAGAACGCTTCGACTTGCGAGGGTAGCGGTCTACCCGTTTCATCCTTGTAGATAGCGTTATAATTTCTGTTTGAATTAAAGGGCGGATCCAGATAAATCAGGTCAACGCTATTCTGCTTCATTTCCTGCTGCATGATGGTCAGGCAATCGCCATAGAAAAGGGTGTTCATGCGAAGCACCCCCCAAGGAAGCCATCAAAGGCATTGTCATTTTTTCTGTTGTTGTATTTCCAACAGGATTCAGCAATGAAAAGAGGTAACTTATCCTTTGAATAATTGTGGTGGCTGCCATACCAAGCGCGTTTGACCAAGGCCCAGAAGCCTTCAATGCTGTTCGTATGTGTTTGCCCATCAGCATAACGCTCTTTGTGCTTGATAACGGCTCTTTGAAAAAGAGAAGATGCTGCTTGATAGCCTTTGTATTCATCCGTAATTAAAAGCGTGCCGATAGGATCAACAGTCTCTTTGAGAAATCGAAGAATGCCTGGCCCGGTAAGATCACCCTCATTGTCAGCGACTTTGGCGACTACTCTGCCGCCTCGTTCTACTGCACCAATGACTGGTGTTTTTCGCGTTCCACGGCCTCTTGGATTATCGGGGGGGGGGGTAAGTTGTTGTTTTTACTGCGCTTATTACCTTTTCTTGGCTTGCCACCAATATAGGTTTCGTCAGCCTCTACGATCCCTTGCAACCAGTGTTTTTCGTCCGCCGCCATAGCCGCACGAATTCGTTGCTGCATGTACAAAGCAGAGCTTTGCACTAAATCCAGGTCTCGTGCTAGCTGATGACTTGATAGACTTTTCTTTGCGTTAATCATCAAACCAATAGCAAGAAACCATTTCTGCAGAGGAATTTTGGTTTTTTGGAAAATAGTTTTAGATAAGACGTTAAAGCTAGAATGACAAGCATGGCAATTCCATCGGCCTTGTCTATGTCCGTCGGCTTTTCTGGCAACGTGGAGTGAACCGCAGTGAGTACAAAAGACCTCATCGTTAGGCCATCGAATTTGCTCAAGATGTTCGAGGCAGGCTTCTTGATCAGGAAATCTTTGAAAGATGGCAACTAAATTCACGACAATACCTCTCTAGTTCATTTGATGGTTGGTATTGTCGCTTACGGCGGCAAGGAATTCAAGCCCCTAACGCTTCAGTCCGCCCACGATTTATAGCCCGGTCCAGCGACGCAAAGTCGCTAGCGGCCTCCTGAAGAGGAAGTAGGCTAGGCTTACACGTTCGCCATGCAGCTGCGCCGTACCGCGCATGCCGATTCGCGGCAGGTTCTCATTGGTGTCCAATTCAGCCCGAATTCTATAGGCCAACTCGCCAGCATCGGTCGTACTCGCCTGGTAGTCCATGCGTCGCAATCGAGCAGTAAACTTTTTGTCGGGTGCGACATTAGGGAAGAACTCGATCAGTGAGTCGTATAACAGCGTGATGTCGTCACCGACGGCCAGCCATGCCTCGAGTTGAGTATTTTCTGGGTCGGCTATCGTCATCAGTCGCTCGCCAGTGACTACCGGTTTGCCAACCAATTCGTCCGGACTGGGCATAATGATCACGCCGGCCTGCTCAGCCTCGACGCCGCTGCGTTCCAGCAACGCCTGTACATACTCGACCTCTGACTGGCGCTTCTCGGACTCCAATGCGAGTACCCGCAGTGACGCTTTGGCGTTGGCATCAAACGCCGCGGATTGTCCCGCCTGGCGATATTGCGCCCGCGCGATCGCCAACGTTTGTTCCGCCACACTCAGTCTTGTCTGCAGTTCAGTATCGTCTAACTGCACCAGCACAGCGCCGGCCTCAACCACCATATTGGGACGCACCAACAACTTGTCGATAATGCCATCCATAGGTGCTTTCACTACCGTTGGATCCCGGGCAACGATCTCGGCCTGGGCCAGAACCGTTAGCCTCACAGGCAAAAACATAAGCAAGAGAAGTACTGCTGCGATACCCGCTGCGATCTGGCGGCGCCGGGTTGTCCATTGAAAACGCTGACGGGCGAAAGGTTTGCCGCGCAGCGCAGCCAGGCTATAGCTGGCCGCAGCCAACCAGTTGCCCAATATCCGCTGCTCAGATTCGTTGAGCGGCGCCTGCCGCCACAGCAACAAGGCGCCTTGAACAACGCCTGCGGTTTTCAGCGGGCACCAGAGTAGACATTCGCTACCATGGGCATCCCACTGATCGACAACAGCTTGCGGCGCGTCCTGCTTGCGAATCACCTCAACCTGGCCCGGTGCTATGTCGTAGATTCGTTGCTCTCCCGCGAGCTGACGGGCCAGTGCGCGCATCCAGTTCATATAGGGCGAGTGCGCATCGTGCTCGCTGGCACCAGCAACGCTCGTAATCGAGCCGCGGCTATCCTCACCAGGCGTTGCCGTCCATAAGGCGGCGCTACGGTAAGAAACCAGGGATTGCGTATCGTTGACCAGGATAAAACCCAGCTCGGACGAATTCTGCGCTTCACGCAGACGCTGCTGGAGAAGCAGAAGATTGGCTAGTGCCTTGAGCTGTTGCTCGGCGCCAGCCTCAGCCATTACTCGAACTCCAGGTTTACGAACTGGACGCGACCACTCATCCCCGGCAACAGGCGTGGATCATCTTGAGTGAGTCGTCCAAACACCTGCACCGTCAGGCTAACGGGATCAACAGCGCCCCCGACACGCACAATCTTACCGGTCATAGGCGCATTCAATTCTTCTACAAGCATGGAAAATTCGGTATCAACCGATAGCCAGGATAGCGAGGTAGAGGGCATCAAC
>CAXFYD010000318.1:0-18000 GCA_964006365.1 Trididemnum miniatum | reverse complement strand
AGTTGTGGTCAGTGTACCTGTGTAGGCTGTGTACAATCGACCATCTGCAACTTTTCCCATTCAAAGGGTTATGGGTTAATCCTAACCCTTAGTCGCCTAACGTCAGAAGAACAGGAAACGAGAACTAAAGAAAAGTTGCGAACAGCCGATAATACTCTCGCTGCACTGCCACTGGCAGCCGATTGTTCACTGCACTCGTTATATTTAGCATTGGTACCCAACATCCAATAGCCTGCAATTTTTCATGTTAAGTCATTTTTGTTTTTCTAGCACTCTGCACTGTACCGGCTCAGCAATATGAGCTTACAGGAAGTGTTGCTCAGAGCTAGGAGCTTAATGCAGTAAGTCGCAGTGTGAGGATGATTACTGGTGTGATATAGGTAACTATTTCAGAAACTTTGTTCTTCCATTAATAATCAAAGACGGAGGCTAATGCAATGACTCCACATTTTTTTTGGCGTTTCGCTGAGCAATTCATGCCGAGCTTTTTCAGAATAACAGGTGCCAGGGTGGAAAATCCAGCCCTGGCAGAGAACAGCAAAATAGTAGCACTTCTTAAACTGAACTGATTATGGTAAAGCAAAAAAGTATGATAGAAATGCAGTGAACTGTTGCGTCATAAGGACAATAACTATTAAATGGAATGAATTAACAAGCATAGAGGTACAAAAACGGTAAAAAACAATTTGGCATAAGAATTACTAAAACAATATTTGATAAACTTGTGGAAGCTTATCACCATCAGACGTGGAAGCTTATCACCATCAGACCTGTTCATAACATTGGGTCGGGAGTTAATGAACCAAGCTTCAAAAACAAGACGTTTGGAGTAATTGTTTTCCACCTTCAAAATCTTTGCATTTATCCAATCAATATTATGTTCAAATGCCATTGCGTGAACGCAGAGGGCAGATTGTTCTGGCTTTTGGTTGAGGGTGGCCTGTTTGTGTTCTGCCAAACGTGACTTAAGGCCTCGTTTCGTCTGTCCAATATAAACAAACTTGCAATCCAAACAGGGGATTTCGTAGATAATACAGCCAATATCTTCGGAGGTATATGGATCTTTGGGTAATGGCAAAACATGGCGAATGGTATGCACAGGTCTCATGGCAACATTAACCCCTGCCTCATTTAGAACTCTTTTAATTTTTTCTGATGTGCCTTGAACGTAAGGAATAGAAGTGAAATGTTTGTAAGGAAAATCCTGAGAGCATGCCTTCCTAGGCGAAAGAAAAGTGGTCCTGGTAGGAAACCCGTTCAGTTGTAATGTAGAGCGTATGTGTAGTTGCTCACAGTGCTTAAGTTTGTTGTCAGAGATGTGTGTGTTAACGCGATTAAATAGTGTTTTGACCGCAGTGAGCTTCTGGTGTTTGGGATGATGTGATGTATAGTGTAAATATCTGTCAGTGTGAGTAGGTTTTTTGTAAATGGAAGTGGTGAGTGGTATCTCATTGCCAACTTTACGAGATACCAAAACGTCAAGAAAGGGGAGAGGAGTTTTTTTCGTTTTCCATGGTAAACTGAATACTAGAACAGATAGAATTAAGATGAGAATGAAATGCGGTGACATGTCCTTTGTTGAGGATGCAGAATGTGTCGTCTACATATCTCAGCCACAGAGAAGGTGGAGTGTGAAAAGTAGTAATGGCAATGTGCTCGATATTTTCCATGTAAATGTTAGCGATGATAGGGGAGATGCAAGAACCCATGAGAGTACCAAAGGTTTGCTTGTAAAAAGAGTCTTTGTAAGAAAAGATAGTAGAATCCAAGCAGATTTTTAGACCTTGTTTGATATCGGAAATGCTGAGAGATGTGCGAGAAGGCAAAGCATCATCAGATGAGAGGAGTTCTAACACAAGGTCAAAGGCCTTGTCCACTGGCACAGAAGTAAACAAACTAACAACGTCAAAAGATACAAAAATTTCATTTTTCTGAACATGACAGTTTTTAACATACTCGACGAATTCCCGAGAATTACGAACGCTATAATTATTTTTCACCAAACCTGATAAAATACGAGACAAAAATTTTGATAAATTGTATGCGAGCGAATTAACAAACAAAACAATAGGACGGAGAGGCACAGCTGATTTGTGGATTTTTGGTTGGCCATAGAATCTAGGAGAATGCAATGCAAAAGAATAGGCCATAGAATCTAGGAGAATGCAGAGCATTGGAACAATGCAAATAATAGTAACACTTTTGATTAATTTTTTGGTGCTGATATAAATTCCAAACGTATTCAGGAAAATGAAATTTTTGTATCTTTTGACGTTGTTAGTTTGTTTACTTCTGTGCCAGTGGGCAAGGCCTCTGACCTCGTGTTAGAATAAGCCCCCACACTTTTTCTGTCTGCCAACCTTAACCTACCAACACTGTTATTGAACAGTTGAACGCTAAATGTTCTTTTTCAATTTTACAGGTAAATGCAAATCTTTCAAAAGCTTTTCTGGTCAAACACAGACGTTTTGACCTCAAAATATCGGTATTTGTTCCAACTTCCAGCTGAAAGAATTCTCATTGGTATTACATAATGAGTGTTGTATATTCAGAAAATGTGCTGATACTTATTTAAAATGGTCTCCAGCAAGCTCTTGACAGGTTTTCGGATGCATGCTCTGTTGCCGGAATGAAAATCAGTTCAACAAAAACAGAAACCATGTGCCTGTCCAGACAACCAAAGCAGTGCTCTCTCCAAATTGATGGAGTACCACTAAAACAGTCAGAGAAATTCAAGTACCTCGGCGTCTCATTCACAAGTGACAGCAGACAAAATAGCGAATTGGATATCCGCATCGGAAAAGCAAGTGCAGTAATGCGCCAGCTCCACCGATCTGTGGTACTGAAACGGGAGCTCTGCACCAAGGCAAAGCTATCCATTTTCAGATCGGTCTATGTTCCTATTTTGACTTATGGCCATGAGTGTTGGATCATGAATGAGAAAGTGAGGTCTCGAGTTCAAGCAGCCGAAATGGGATTCTTGCGAAGAATTAGCGGTTTGACCTTGTTGGACAAGGTTAAAAGTGCAGATATTCGTGAATCTCTAAACATCGAATGGCTGCTTCTCCGACTAGAAAGATCGCAACTGCGTTGGTATGGACATGTGACACGAATGTCCCAGGAAAGAACAGCCAAAAAACTGCTCTGTTCAACACCAATTGGTCGAAGGCCTAGAGGTCGTCCCAGAACTCGATGGCGAGATTACGTAGAAGATCTTAGTTGGTCTCGCCTTGGCATCCCAGCAGAGCATCTATCCTTTGTTGCAGAGGATCGAGATGCTTGGAGGCTCCAACTTGAGCTGCTGCCCCCGCGACCCCCCAAGGATAAGCGGGTCCAGAAAATTGATTGATTGACTTATTTAAAAAACAAAAGGCAGTGTCTATTTTGCGATTGACTGCAAAATACTGATTGGCTAGCGTCTATATGCATTACTGTTGATACGCTTGCGTCTAAGACTCTATACGCTTGACTAGTTTTGCAAAAATTAGTCAATCAGTATTTTAATGGTCACTTTCAAAACAAAGTGGCCATTTCTCTGTTCTGTGGCCGTAAAAATGGTTGCTGTGGTTTATGTGGTCACTGGAACTTTGTCACATGTTATTTTCATCGCATGTCTTTTGCTTTACCTCACTCAGTCACTTAGCCATGCCATGATCAGAAAATTTATAACTTAGTCAAGTTTTCGTGTTAAATTTATCAATATAAAAGTTAAGTTCTGGAGTTAATTTTTGATCCATCTTAACTTTGATTTTATTACTGGTATCTATACCAAATTATGTAACTTTGAGGCATTGGCTCTGCATTGATGCATGCAATCTTTGGTTTGGAGGATTGTAACCTTGGGTCTGAATTTGAAAATTCAAATCTTTCATTCAGAGTTGGAATTACAGATGTAATATTTGGGTTTTCAATGACCAAAATTTGTGAAAAAAAATTCCTTCAGTGTAGGTACAGTAAGTGAATTTCTTGTGGTCTGCGCAAAAAGACCAGATGATGAAAGTTTTGGCAACTAATTTCATTACTTTGTCATGCTTTTGTGCACACTGGGTAGAGCGTGGAGGGAATAACACAATAAACTAAGCAGCTATTTCTACGGGTTTGTACAGATAACCACTGCTTTAGAAAACTATGCCAATTATAGACAAAGCAGAGCAAATGTATCTTAACGTTTCACAGTTTGTAGTGTAATACCGGTACCGGTAGAGCTAAAACTCTTCCTTTCAAATTGAAATGCAATGCACCTCTGGCTATTTTATTTTCTGTCAGTTTACAGTGCGATGAAGGGCATTTTTGAAGTGCAGCACATGCTGTGCAGTGACTAACAAAATAAGTGGATCTTGTGTATATATGTATGATGTGCTGGCATCAAATTTTGGAATGCTTGCTTTTGCATATCAATTACATTCAAATTTATGTTATTTTGTCACAAAAGTGTTATGTTATTTTGTCACAAAAGCGCTTATTAGCAAAATTAAACAGCTCAGATGGCCAAATGATATAGAGGGTCTGTCTCTTGAGCTGTAGACTCAGGTTTGATTCCAAGTCAGATCAAACCAATGACTTTATAATTGATATTCACAGCTTCCCTGCTTGACGCTCAGCATTAAAGGGACAGTGTGGAGAACAAGCCGGCAAGTTTACTTGTTGTGCCGTTGGGAATGGCACTTAGCGGGATTCCCCCATCTTGGTGTGGTAGACAGATGGCCGGCAACTCCTAAGCGAGCTCGTATAGCGCTTTGGTCGCTTTTTCGTGATAGGAGAACAAATATGCAACTAACTAACTAACTAGTCACTTCTGTTTCACTGTTTCAGGTGTTGTTGTGCTAGATATATACAGGAATAAGGCTGAAGTAAAACCAAAAAAGGAAGTCCCACAATTAAATCTTGGTCTCATTATCTTGCTCATTAACAATGTCTTCTAATACTCTTGCATATTCAGTAGCAGCACTGTTTGGCAGTGGTATCTTCATATGGCAAATTGTAAAAAATTTTTTTCCATGGATTTTGGAAGACTTTGTTACTATAAAGATGATAGTTAAGACAGTTCGAATGCTCAATCGACACCAATCAACAAATACTACACTGTGTGCAAAGTAAGTTGGCAGTGCAGGGGAGTAAGCCTGTTAGTTAGAGCTCGACCGATATGAATTTTTTAGCCAATACCGTTATATTTAAAATTTAATGGCCGATACGGATAATCGATATCTAAAGACTTCGTTTCCACCTAAAAACTGTTCAAATAAAATTTGCAAAACCCTGTGTATTGATACAATTTGATAGTGATACTATGCCCAAAACATGCATTCCGAATTTCAGATGTGAAAACACACAATGAATGACTAACAAAATTAATTTAGGAAAACCATTCCTAACAGCAAAAAATGTAACAATAAAGGACAATGGTCAATATAAGTGTCCAAAAGTTGCAAAATCCAGAGCTTTTTTCCTCTGGAAGATGAAAAGAAATAAGAAACCAAGATCGCAAGCAAATGCGTATTGTTTGATTACCGCGATTTCTGCATTGCAACACACATGCATTGTCTGGCAGACATTTGAGTGTGCGTTCACGTTTTCTAAAGCGTCGTTTTTGTGCTTGAGTGTTTGCACAACTACGCACGCATAGGTGTCAAAAAGCCTTGCGCTTGTTAGCAAAATCGTAAACAAGACGTTTTTGTTAATTACCGATAATTAATCGGTAGAAGACGGCTGATACAATATATTGGCTAGCCTCGTTATCGGCCAATAAATATCGTCTGACCGATATATCGGTCGAGCTTTACTGTTAGTGCAACTAATGTTTTAGAAGTGATTACATTAAAATATTGTGATAACTATGCCCAAACAAAATTCGTTTCCAACAATCTGAAGTGCCAAATGAAATCTTGTTTAACATTATATAAAAGCTTTGCTTTGTTGCATCTGGCCAATCTTATACTGAAATGTTTTTGTTTTGGTCATAATATGGTAGTGGTATGTCCATACTCTCTGTTCTTTTTTTTTTTTTTTTTATTTATGCCATATTCACTATGCTGATCAGCATGTATTATTGTAGCGCACGCACTAACCTAGCTGTGACTGCAATGCAAGCAATCGTCAGCAAGCATGCAGTTGGTACCACAAGTGAGAAATAATTTGAAAATTATTGCTTTATATACCAATCAAAATTCTGCAGTTACAAGCTTCCCGGGAAATGTCAGAAGTACTTCGGCCACAAAATTTTGACCATTGCGTTAAATTATTATTTCTCAATACCAAAAGCATTCAAATAAGCCATACGAGTATGATTACTTAGCATTGTCTGGCTCAATGGGTAACTTCATTCACATTGTTTTTTTTGTGTTGATACCAAATGAAAGATAGCGGTAACAATATGCAATGAGGTTGACAGCTTGATAGAATGCTGGGTGATTCCACTTCAGTATGCTATATCAACAAATCATTCCACTTCAGTATATCAACAAATTATTACATGCAGCCTTTTGGAAACCGGTTGTTTTTAATCAAGTGGATAAAAGGTGAAGCAGTGATCTTCATCATGTAAAAAAAATTTATCGACCCTCGAGTTGTTGAGATCTTGAAAATCGCCACTAGGTGACATGTTGAAGACGAGAAAAACTTTAATATAATAAATTTTGGGGAGTCATATTGATCATAGAAAAGTGTTTTTTGTGTCAAAGTGTATGCTTTTCTAAGCTACGTCAGTTGTTGACTATTATTTTCTATAGCAATTACTGATAAGTGCATCACTATCGGTGCAGGAGGTCTGGGGTTGAATACCTGGGCCGGTCAAATCCAACATAGTGTTGTCAACCGCTCGCCATCGCTCTGACATTGCTTCCTAACTGAGCGAGTTACCTAGGCACTGAGCCATGGAGATAGACCCCGCCACTCGTTACACGTTTTGGTGTAATACCGCAAATATGATGAAAATTGATTTAATGCAACTCCTTTGCAGTTGTGGATTATGATGCAGTTCAATTGCTCATCAGGAGTGGAAATGGGCATTTCAGAATTGTAATTTTTTTAACATTTTGCATTGTAGAGCCCATTGTATATGAGAAGCTTTAGTTAAAACATTGAAGTAAACAGATTAATCAATGAAAATCTGAATTTGCTATAGATTATGTCCGATGGTGCACTAAAACTCGTGCTTGAGTTGCAATCAATACATTTAACAGGAATGCTGGAAATTACGATATTTCCTTCTATGCTATTGCTGTCGCGAAGTTACAACTTCATGATTGAGTCGTGGATTAGCAAATTTAGCTTCCGCCAGCAAAAGATGCTAATTAACGAATTAGTGCTAGGAAGCTAAACTTTCCAATTATCACTGATGTAGTCATTCAACATTAAAGCAACGTTACAGAGTTTGTTACTCGTCTTTCAAGATTATTTCAATCCAATGATAGGTTTAGTGACAAAAAGCAATGCAAAATAATGGTTTTTGTAAACATTTATATAGTGATTTGTAATATTACTGCTTTTGCTTTGCAATCAAGATTGGCAGTAAAACTTAGTGTGTGCGCATTAAGCATTCTATCAAAATTAAGAGCAGCAACTAAAGCAATATTGGTTATTAAAAATACGAAAACCATTTCTAACGTCATTCAAACTAATGTGTGAGAAAAATTTTGCTTGCTCATTTTGCTGGTAGATATTACAATGAACACAATATTTAAAATTGAATGCACTTTTGCAGGCTTATTGACACTGCAAGGAAAACGCCTCATCATAAATTCATCATCTTTGAAGATAAAGAATATACTTATATGGAAATGGACAGGTGGAGCAATCAATGCGCAAGAGCTTTGAGAAAGAGTGGTTTGACATCAGGAAATAAGGTTGACTTATTTGCAGCTGACCCACTTGCTAGTTATTAATAGCAGTGCTTTTATTTTCTTATGCTGTTTGTGTCTGTTGCTGTGTTTCCAGGGCAAGTGACATGTATATACAGTTTTTTGTGTGTAAATGTTGTTTGTGCGCTAGTTACCTGCTATCTGCAACGTGCTTTTGTTGTAATTCCTTGCATACTAAAGAAACAAAAAAGGTGCAGAGAAGTATAGTCCCTTATCCATCAATTTGTTCCGAGCAATGGAGCATCTGGCTGTTATAGCACGGGTATAATTCACAAAAAGTTAGCTTACAATGCTACTTCTGAAACTTGAATAACTCTTTTTTTTATTTTTTTTTTAAGGAGCTGTGTTAGTGTTATGCAAGGCTTTCAAAAATTGCTTAAGAATGATTAATTATCATTACCCATATTGAAATTCATTATATATAAAAATGGTGCGTAGAATCACCGCACTCTATACCTTACGCTACCTTCAATAGACTCTTATTCAAATATCATAAAACCAGAGATTTAATCATCATTTAAGAAAATTAAACTGCGGTGTTTATGCTATTGGTTTTCTTAGGCATCAGATTACAATAAACGTAGTGTGGTGCAGCAAAATGCTGTCTATGAAAAAGAATTTGCCTGCTGCCTAGTCAAATAATGGTGATTTGTTTGTAGGTTGGAATAATGATGTTAAATGAACCTGCATTTGTTGCTCTGTGGGCGGGCAGTAATAAAGCTGGAATGACTGCATCTTTCCTCAACTACAACCTCAGGCAGAAATCATTGCTTCATTGCATTGATATTTCAGAAATCCAGGCTTTAATTGTCGGCAACGACGATGAGTTGATACAGGTCTGTGGAATTATGGTGTTATATATGCAATTGTCATATTATCAAAATTTTCCATGGTTTGTTAGCATCATCGGTGTTTATGATCTTTTTTGTGAATACATTTTTTATAGAATGTTTTTTTAACGTTGATGCAACTTATTTTTTGTTTGAGACGGTGTGTTTGCTTGATATATTTACATAAATTATGTTTTGCTGCAGCTCATTTGCAAACAAAATGAGGGATATACAAATTGCAAATACCAGCTTCAGCAGACACTGCAGCATCAATATCTGAGTAGAGAAATTTTTTCGCGCACCGTTGAACTCCACTGCTCCATAAAGTCAGCTCTTCAACTTGCCGATATACCAAATCTTTTACGCCCAAGCGTAAAACGACCATCTTGTTTTAGAATCACAGCAGTTTATGTTTTAGGCTGCTCTTCAAATAGAGGATGAATTACAAGAAAGGAACATTCAAGTTTTGATTTACGGCCCAGCTACTTCTTCATTTCAATCAATCTCAGATGTTGTAGGTATAAGTGAACATTTTTGTATGAGTGAAAAATCAATTTAGTCTTTTGCATAAATATTAGATGATGAAAGTGATTTATAGTGTTTGCTTAAAGACTGGCTTGTGTGTAGATTCATCAGGATCGATATTTTAAAAGATCTGCAACTTTCTTATTTAAAAAATGTTGGGTCAAATGCGTGATGTTACTTAACCCTCGGTTGAGCCCGGTTATGCATTGATTAACTTGGTGCATTCTACCCGTAAAATTTTTTGCAAACTCTACGCTAACTGAGAAAATGCTGATGCGTGCAAAAATTATTTTCTTCATTGTATTGACTATGCAGAAGTAAAAGACGCTGCTACTTCTAAATTTTGTGGTTCACTTTGAAAAATGCACGTGTGACTATAGATAAGTAGACCTTTGAAACGATAATCCACTTTATTTTGCTTTTTTTATTCAACAGACGCACAGCCTTTTGAAGACTGTCCGTTTAGTTGGAGAAAAGATGTTGTTTTCAAGGATCCGACCTGCTTCATTTTTACCTCTGGCACTACAGGTTTCACGCTTGTAATATTTTTTGATTGTGACATTTTCTTACTTAAATGATAGAAGAACTGGAAAGAGGTTAGCCAACAAATAGTGGGTATCAACCGCTTTTGTCACTCCAGATTTTAACTGCTTCGTGAACTGTTAAGAAATTTCATGGACATCAAAATGTCGGAAATTAACGCTCATTCTTCCACATGTTGGAGTTAAATCTTTGTATGATAATAGCGCCGCTAGCATTAGTCGAAAAAACCTTGCAAGGAGAATGCCAATTTATGTTTATATATACTTGCTATAATTAATTAGCTTTGGTGCTTTTTCTATTTTGCGACTGAACAAGCAATGTCAAAGCGCTAATTTTTTCAACATCTTCAATGCAAGTTTGCCATGCAAGGTGTATAGAATATTTTTCTAATATTATACCGGCCGGTTGGCATAGTGGCTAACGACATTGCGCGGTAGGTCTGGGTTCGACTACAGTGTCGCCAGCGACTTGCCTTCGCTGCGGATGTTTCTTCGGAGCTGGGTTGCTCAGGCGCTAAGTTTCGGAGATGGGCCTAGTACTTGTTACATACTTAGGCGTGATGCCGCGAGTATAATGAAGATCCAATTTTTTTTAATTTCTGCCCAATCGTTTTACCTGTTTCTCGGCTGTGTTATTAGTAAGTATATTGTTGACGAACTCCTGTTCTACCGTTTGTCAAAACCTAGTTTAATTTAAAACTTTCTGTCAGGACTTCCTAAAGCTGTGAATGTGGATAGTCGTAAATGCTGGGCCGGTGCTGGTGTATTTTCCTTGTCAAGAGCTCAACCTGACGATGTGGTATATACGGCCATGCCTCTCTATCACAGTGCTGCTTCATTGATTGGTGTGGTCGGCACTCTTCAAGCAGGTATGTCTATGTCATTTCAACTTCATAGATATAAACATTTGATGTTCTTGTTGAGTTTACCTTCCCGTGGTTCTTAATCTTTTTACTTGCTGCACCTTTTTAAATCACCAACCAATTTTCGCATCCTCTTTATAGCATTGGTTGAATGTAACAAGTTTCAAAAAATAAAGATAGAACCATCTTTACTTGGAGTTTAGACAAAACTTCAAAAGCTTGCAGAATAAATCAATTTAAAACTTTTTACAACCTATCTACGCAATACCATGCAATTAATGTCTGCAAAAACACTCAATTCTGTTATTTTCCACTTATAAAATTGAAGTCTGTAACATAATGTTTTTTTTGTGTGCAAAAAGAGTAGGCCTAATCAACCTTAATGATTCAGCTTCCCCGCACCCCCTAAAATCATTTCTCGCGTCCCTGGTTAAGATACCCTAAACTGTTACTAGACTGCCAGCAAGTAAAAGCATCTTGTGCACGCATTATGCGATAAAGCATATCATAGGTTTGTTGTTCCCATCTCGCAGTGACGTGGCACCTGGCCACGCGGCAGCTATTTTAAGTTGTGAAACGTAAATGCTGTCGTAGGTGCCGATTATGCTATATGATAGTTGTTAAAATGATATAAAACTATTTTGATCAGTAAAATTCTTCTCTCATGGTCACAGCTTATTTATTATTAGTTGAATGTCTTTTATTAGGGGAACATATGGTATGATGGCAACGTGGGATCAGAATATGATCTTAACCTGTCCATATTTCCAGTTTTGTGGGCCAAAAACCCCGAAAGTTTCTCATTACTCAATAATATGTTATGAGAAATTTTAAAAGTCCAAGAAATCTGAGAGGTGTTGGCCCATGAAACATGTTGACAGGATAATTGAGCGTCTGTTTATTCAGGTTGCTCCATTGTGTTGAGGAAAAAGTTTTCAGCTAGTCAATTTCTACCTGATTGCCGCAAATACAAAGTAACAATTGCTCAATATGTTGGAGAAACACTGCGATACGTTTGCCACCAACCTGCAGTAAGTACTCTATGATTCGTGCTACAAATGAAATTGGTTAACTACTTACACGCATTAATCATTGTTTTGATAGTAATCTGTGTTTCCAAAACCAAATTTTTTTCAACCATAAATAAAATCTTTGGTTATTCGCATACTCTGATTGGAATAAATGTGATTATAGTGTGCAATTATTCAGTCCAGTAACTTCGTTCATGTGATGGTATATTTTCTTGTATATACTAAACGTAAGATAAGCCTTGCAGCAGCAGCTTAATGCCAATGCCACAACTGATACAGTAGACTCCGCTTAACTGGATAACTTCGGGCAGAAAGCTTTTGATCCAGTTAGCCGAAAAGTTGCCTATTTAAAAAAAGATCATGCTTGTTACATCATCAAAAACAATCAAGTTGTTTTATTGTAAAAACAGTTAATGCTGCGGAAAAAAGCGACACATAGTAGACTGTTTCAAGTCTGCTGTGAGAACATGACTGGATGCTCGTTGAAGCTTCGTCAGCAGATTTTCATTGCCAACGAAATCTCGTCCCGCAGACCCCTTGTGAGAACACTCAAGGCTTTGCTGGTCTCTGTAACACTTGGAGTAGGTTCCTTATCTGCATCGTCATCACCTTCCTCTTCTTCTTCATGGCGAGTTCGCACAATATCCACGATTTCATTCTCATCAAGAACATGTGCAACCTCCTGGTCATCCTTAGCTTTGACGAAATCTTCCCATTGTTTTTGGTTTATTGGTAGCTCAGAAGGAACTGCTGTTATGTGCGAAGTGTGGACAGGTCTTTCATGCGGGCCCATTTTTATTCCACACTTTACCCAGCAGTTTCTAATTGTAACTGAATTACTGCGTTTTACAAGCATGTTTTAGCGTGTGATCATTCAATGACTGAGATACGTGCCATTCGAAATGCTGGATTTTACGGTAGATTTCAGTGCAAAGTAATCCAGTTATCCGAAATAGTGATCCAGATAAGCGGCGTACTTTTGCATAGAAAAGGCGCACGTGATTCGGGACTTGAAAAAAATGATCCAGTTAGCCGAATGATCCAGTTATCCGTGAGTTAGTTAAGCGGAGTCTACTGTAATACCCTTCGATGGCAGCCCTCGTGGTTTGTCTAGTGTCTTGCTGTGTTTCGAGATTTGCGTGTGCATAAGCATTGTGAGCAGTTTGGAAGTGAAGTTGGTAATCGATACTTTGACACAGTGTTTCTGAACACGCTTCTTCTGCGACGCATAATCATTTTAAAACCGTATCTGCAAAACAGCTGCGACTTAACTAACCGTTTCCATGAAATTTCTTGAGATGATGTTTTTTTTTTGCTTCAGTCTTTTTTAGTCCATGTTTTTTTTTTTTCACCTTAAATGAAATTATTAAACTGAAAACACTTTCTTTGTACAAAGACTCCTCATGACAAGGACCACTGCATTCGCTTAGTACTAGGAAATGGATTGCGACCAGATGTATGGAAAGTGTTCTTGGAACGGTTTGGATCTCACATTCATGTGCTGGAGTTTTATGCTGCGACTGAAGGCAATTCTGGTTTCTTTAACATTCACAACCACTTTGGATGTATTGGTACTTACTCTCCTTTGATGAAGGTAAATAAAGGCAAAGTCTTAGAGTTTAATTCATGGCAAAAGTGTATGCTGGCAATTGATTACGTAAAAATCCATAGCACCTACCTCTTTTGCGCGCTGCCTCGCATGATATCTATGTATTGCTAATAATTAAAATGGGGTAGCCAGTTTTCAATGTTGCGACTAAAGCTAAAATGTCAAATAAAAACCAAATCTTCATTATACTCGCGGTATTACGCTGAAGCGTGTAACGAGTGGCTCTATCTGCGCTACACAGCTTCAAAGAAACTTCGCAGCGGTGGCGAGCCGTTGGTGATAGTTTCCGATTTAACCGTCCGGGGAATCTAGCCCAAGACCTCCCGCGTCAATAGCAATGTCTTTAACCTGTACGCCAACCGTTTTTATAATTTTATGTGGATGCGGTCAGTGGTCACTTGTTATACTGTAGCACCCCATGAAGTCTCGTCTGCATTATGAACTTGGTTCTGGCAAGCGTAGCTTCTGAAAAAGCGCAGTTATTGTTACACGCTTCAATTAGTTGATAAATATTACGGAAATCTGGAAGCTTGTAAGATGCGATTTGTGCAAAATGTACGTTTTTCATTTGCACTTTTCCGCCTAGCGCTATTCAAATGCACTGCTACGACTGGGCGGTCATTTGACATTGATATTAATATTCGCAAACAGCTTTTTTTGGTTATGGTAAGCAATGTGGGGATTATTTTAAGTAATATTTTTTGTATTTTAAATTTCCTCTACTCAAGCAAGCCAATGTCGCTGTAATACGTGGGCATCCCTGGTTTGTCACAGGTAGATCATTATTGCCAAAAGGATCACTTCCCATGAACAAAGCTAATTTAAAAAATAAGTACTGCTCACAACATGTACGAAATTTTATTCAATAGTGGAGTGACTATTTAAACAGGATTATCGCATTTTTTTCTGCCCTTTTGATATAATTGGTTGCTAGCGAATTTTAACGAAAACTCAGAGATCTTTTGTGCTCTAACACTTGAATATACTTAGTTTTGAGGGGCTTTTAGCTTCTGTTTTTTGAGCTTCAGCTCCTCACTGTTTTTGATTCAATCTGCAAAAGTTTGTCGTAGATGTTGATTAACACTTCACGTATGTTGTGCAAACTTTTTTAGCGATGACATGTTACGAGAGGTCCTCGACTTACTTAATCCGTTCGTAAGTTTCAGTGTAATCCGAATTTTAGTGTAAATCAGAGCATCATATATAAATTACTTCATACACACTGTACTGTACCGTACTATGATAAAATGTTGCAAATATATAAAAGAAGTGCTTTATTAGAAAAAGAGAAAACAATTTCTTACCACATGGATTGAAGTAAATACAGTAATTTTACTGCGGGTTCAAATACAATATTGATTCTTGACCGCTACCTGCTTTAATGTTGTTTACGGGACGGGTTCGTAACCTCAAAACAGCATAAGTCGGGACCGTCGTAACCCGGGGACTCCTTGTAGTTACTTGTAAGTGATCTTTGCTTCCATAGCGTGTCCAATGAATTTTAAAATGGTTTTATTCACTTTTTAGGTTATTTGACAATACTAGTGGTTGTCATCATCATGTTGTGTTTTAGAGACTTGGAGTTGCAAAAGTTGTAAAATTTGATCTTGAAAAAGAAGAGATAATCAGAGGAGCAAATGGAAGGTGAGTAGTAGTACCGGTACTAGTACTTGTGAATTTTTGTTTTCGGACATGAAATAACAAACTTTCTTAACACAAATCAGAGCAAGGCAAAAAATAAGGAAACAGACACAATACGATATACGTTATACGACACGTGCTTGTAACGCTAGTACAGGTCAAAAAAGTTCAGGAATTTGATTACATTAAATAACGGTGCTGCGAATAAGTAAAAGGCCGCAAAATGAGACAAAATCAATACATAAACATATTAATAAGAGCTATGGATTATATAACCGGCCTATTGTGTAGTGGTCGAATTGGCGCGAGAGGTCTGGGGTTCAATTCCCCGGCCGGTCCTATCGAACGCTGTCACTAACGGCTCAATACCGCTGCAACGTTTCTGGCGCTGTGCCGCGGAGAGAGGCACCGCCACTTAAATTATAGCATTATTCAATTGCAATAAACGTTCGAAGTCGTCTAGTCGAAAGAATTGAAGATGGCAAGTTGCTTTAGCAGTTTAATGCTCTTACTTCTCTGTGGAGCCTCTCGTCGTTTTTACGACTAGACGAATTCTGCCCGTTAGCAAAAAAGATATGCTTCCTGCTTCTCAACACAGCAATATCGTTTATGAATTTTCGTGCCACTGTGACAGTCGGTACGTGGGTCGCACATCTTAACGGCTGCAGGACCGAATCGCAACACGTTCCCAAATCGGGGAGAATAGGTCAATTTTTTCATAATCGCGCGGCCTTCAATCGCTCGTGCGAATTAACATCTGCTGACCAATTAATCTTGTGCTTTACATTACAGCGATGATAGATTTTCAATCCTTTCGAAAGGTCGCTCGGCTTTTCATCTATCTGCTTTAGAAGCCACTTACATTAAAGTTTCTTTACCAATCCTGTGCCGGCAAAAGGAGTTTGTGTAGGCTCTGAAAATCTCTCACTAGCGCTTCTGTTTTTGATTGGTCGACACTTTTTGTCCAATCAGAAACTTACTTCTCTTTTTCTCTTTAATATTTTCGCGCTTTATAAGCGGTCTCAGCTCTACATTCTCTGTTCTGACAATTCCCTCGACAAGTGTCAGACGAAAAGCTTCGGGAAATATGAAACCTCTGCTTCTTGCAATCTTCAAGTTCTGTACCACCAACCAACTGTCTTGGGAAAATCTTAATGCTCACAGTTTCCAAAAAAAAATTAAGAGTGTTAATTGGTTTATTTTTCAAGCTTTAATTTTTCGCAGTAAAATTGTAACTTTACCTTTTACAACAGTAAAAAGTTACTAATTTTGTTACAAATGCTATTGATGTAACAAAGCATTTCCCGAAGTTACATATAAATACTAGTAAGAAAAAATGTGTGCACCGATTACATAAATCTATTTTTTAGACTACCTACTGTGCTGTGCCTATATTCCTTACTAGACTACTCTTTGATTCTACGGTATTGAGTGCTCAAATCCATGCTGTCGATTTTTTGACCACCCTAATCATAACTTGTCTAAAAATTGACTTTTTCATCTTGACTACACTACAGTAAAACGATTAGGATACATGAAATTTAAAATAAAATGAACAAAATGAATGTTTTCGTGTATCTCAGAAAATGACGTTATAGAAAAAATTTGGCTTTAGAATCGAAATCAGCTTTCCAACATTAGCCAAAAACAGTTCAACAACCATCAGATGCGATCATTTATTTTTTTGCTACACAGTGTCGTTAATTAGTGGTTACCCTATTGAGTACTAGGGCACACCAAAATTCCACTTCTTTTCCAAACATGGACATCAGTATTGCAATCCGTGAGGATGTCCGGAAAAGCGCTTCTGTGAAAAAATCAGGGAGTTTCGTCAAGTATTCGCGCTGCAACAGCACTTTTAAGTTTTAGGGGGGTTTTTTCTTGAAATTTGGGAGTGCCAATATCTAAAAAGTGCTATATTTTTATTTTTACATAAAAAAAATCGTTTTTACACGTGATTATATTTACGTGCCAAGGTTGACTTATCGATCTAAGCATGATTTGCCGATACTGCTGCTTAACAAGGACCTTTCTGGGGTAATTTTTCTCATTTTGGAGCGATTTTTGAACAAAATTTCAGGTATTTTTCCGAGTTTCAGTCATTTTTTGAGCATGAATGTACTGGACATGTTAATACTACACCTTGTGAGAAAGGTGTTTTTGGGCAAACTTTGTTTTGAAGCCTGAATACCACGTCAAGGTGTTGCCCATCGTTCAGGTTCCTCTGTTTTTTTATTCCGGAGAGGGCTCTTTTCCTGCATGTCATTAAGGGAACGATCACGGTCAGAAATGATAAGTTCAGTATGTTTCGGCCAAAAAGGATTTACGAAAATCTGGGTAAAGCTTTCGTGTGTCTTCTACACAGTGTAGTAGCATCCTCCTTTGTTGCTCATCATCCGTCAAAACGTCCTTAAACTCCTCCATCAGTCTCACTCCTCTTTCCGCCATATCATTCACAACTTCGAGGTCATTAATCAGCATTTTAAATTTCTTAAACTCGTCGAATTCTCACTATTAATCCCGTGAATGCGTTAGAATGCGAATGTCTTGCAAAGAGAGGTTCAGTCGCTGGAAAATGATCACCGATCGCTCGCCAACATGGTCAGAGACACAAGTGTCTAAGGATAAGTTGGGAAATTGAGGCTTCTCCGAGGTTAGAGGGGCAGTTGGATTTTGGACACAAGATGCTTGTTTTTGATAGCGTTTATAAATGCTGAAAGCTAACTTTTTATGTTCGATGTCGGGCAGTTGCTGAGAGCACAATGCCAGTGGTATTAACTCAGCTGTTAAATACCACCTATGTCTCAAAAAGACATGTCTGGCGGCTTCAACAACTTCTTCATCAACGCTAGAGTTGTTCATCATGGCTCGAAGGAACTTCAAGTCGTTCACACTGCAACCAATATGGAACATAGAAGATGGACACAAAGATGTGGCGGAAAGAGGAGTGAGACTGATGGAGGAGTTTAAGGACGTTTTGACGGATGATGAGCAACAAAGGAGGATGCTACGCACTGTGTAGAAGACACACGAAAGCTTTACCCAGATTTTCGTAAATCCTTTTTGGCCGAAACATACTGAACTTATCATTTCTGACCGTGAT
>CAXFYD010000316.1:0-25098 GCA_964006365.1 Trididemnum miniatum | reverse complement strand
AAACAGGATAACCAGTAGTGTTAAACACATACTTATCATCTGTAATGCTTTTTGGATCAGCATTAATTTCACCTAAAGCAACATCAGTGTAAAATAACAGATTTGGAACATATGGGTAGCTTTCATTTTCTGAATCAGTTAAATTAGTATTCTCTTCTTCACTAACATAATCAGCTAGTTCTTCAGTCTTAATTATTAAAACTGGATCATAAGTATAAGTATTTGAATAAACATCATCTTTATTTTGATAAAGCTCCAAACCACTACCTAACTGAGGATTAGTTGAAACAACAAAAGATTGAAAACATCCTCATAAAGAAACAACTAAAAGGAAAAGGAAAAACGTTCACTTACTATATTTATAAGTGCTTTTAAAAAATGATTTGTAATCAAATTTAAAATTTCCTTTTTTATCTTTTTTTAAAGAATAAAAATAACTATCTATATTCTTATTCTTATCTTTTCCTTTAGTTTTTTTTGCCATCTAATAATTTATTATAATAACTATTTAAAATATCTTTTTTTTCTTTAAAAGTTTTTTCACAAAAAACTTTATTTAAAACAAAAACATAATTATTGTTATCAAGTTTGCTTAAATCTAAATTTCCAAAAATTGCTCTTACTTGCCTTTTGATGTAATTTCTTTTTGGAGCATTTCCTATTTTCTTCGAAACAGCGATTCCTATTTTTGCATTTTTGTTTGTTTTAAATTTTAAAATCTTAACAAAAAAGAAATTATTATATTTATCGTTTCTTCCCTTATCAAAAGTTTTTTGAAAAATTTCTTTTTGTTTTAATTTATATTTTTTATTCATTTAAATTTAAACAGTTAATTCTTTTCTTCCTTTTTGTCTTCTTCTTTTTAAAACAAGTCTGCCACCTTTAGTGCTCATTCTTTCTCTAAAGCCATGTGTCTTAGCTCTTTTTCTCTTGTTGGGTTGGTATGTCCTTTTCATAAAATATCACTATTAGAATTATAATGTAATTTTAATAAAAGAATTATAAGAATAATTAAATTTTGTTAAAATTATTTTTCATTAAATTTATTATGTAACGATAAACATAAAACAAATGTAAGTTAAAATTTTTATTTACATTTTTATTTAGTTTTATTTGATCTTTTCATTCTTTTTTAAGACTTTCATTAGATTCCAAGCTATGTAAAATTAAAGGGTCAAATATATGGTAATACTCAAAATTGAATCGAGAATACTCTTGGTTATCAAAAATACTTGATAAGTATCTATCAATAGTCAAATTATCAACTGAATCATCTGATAGTTTTTTAAGTGGAAATTTCATTATTTCTTTATTATCTAAAATAGATTTTAGCGAACGTACTTGAACCAACATTTCTTTTAATAAAGTTTTAGTTTTTTTATCAGAGTAATTTAAGTAATACATTAGTACAATACAATTTATAATTTCTTGTTTATTTCAAATAAAAATTTTAGCAGATTTGTCAAAATAAATTTTTGTTAACTCTTTAGACATTAGTTTTATTTTTTCTAAAAGATTCACATTTTTATCTTTAAAATCATCTAAAGAAATTTCAAAATATTCATGTTTATTTTGAAAAACATTGTAGCTTGTGACACTAATAAAAAAGGGGAAAGCTTTTTTTAAATAAAAACTTTCATTTTTTGTTAATTTATTTAATTCTTTGTCTATTTGAGTAATAGTTTTTTTATTTAATGATTCTTTTAAAAAATCAAAACTATCTCATTCTCCTTCTAAATAATTTATAGAAATAAAGTAAGCTTTTTCGTCAATCGGAGAAACAAAATAATCTTTTAATTTATCAAGATTAAAATAAGTGAAATTTGTTTTTAATATCATTTAATAATCTAATTATACTTTTTACAAATATGAATTAAATTTTTTTACAATAGGTAAAAATGTTTTATTATCAATAGCAGAATACAAAAAATAGTCTACTTCATTTAAGGATTTTTCAGTATTTAAAAATTTTTTTAACCCATGTAAACTTTTTTGATTTAATTTATCTTTTTTTGTGATTATTAAAAAAAACTTATGTTGTTGTTTTTTAATAATTCAATAATCATTTTATCTTCGCTGCTTAACTTATTTCTTCTACCATCTAAAAAAAGAACAGCTGACTTTAAGTTTTTAGTAAAATCAAAATAATTTTTCATTAAATTTTGGTGAATAATTTTTTGATTATTGCTTACTTTAGCAAATCCGTAACCAGGAGCATCTACTAAAATAAAGTTTTTATTTGCTATAAAGAAACTTAAAGCTTTAGTTTTTCCTGGCATTTTAGAAATTTTAGCTAGTTTTTTGTTATTAGAAATTGAATTAATGAATGTTGACTTTCCAACGTTACTTCTACCTAAAAAAAGGAATTCAGGTAAGTTTTTGTTAGGAAACTTTTGTATTTGTGAAGTAGTTAAAAGATATTCTATGTTCAAATAACAATTTTCCATTTTACTTAAACTCTTTTTTAAATTTTGTTAAAGGCATAGAAAAACTTTTGCTTTCTCCATATCTTCTAAAAGTAATAGTTTTCTTGTTTTTTTCTTCATCACCAATAATGATTTGAAAAGGTATTTTTTTGCTTTGATATTCTCTAATCTTATATGATATTCTTTCTTTGCTTTTATCAAGCTTAACTCTAATATTGCTTTTTTCTAAAGAGTTAGCAATTTTATTAGCATAACTTAAATGTTCTTTACTAATTGGCAAAATTATTACTTGTAAAGGGGCAAGTCAAAGAGGCAAATTACCTTTAGTTTGTTCAAGTAAAATAGAAATGAATCTTTCATAAGTGCCAATTAAACCACGATGAATAATTATTGGATGCACTTTTTCTCCATTTTTATTTATATAAGTAATGTTAAATTTTTCAGCTAGCAAGAAATCTAATTGAATTGTTGCTAAAGTAATTGTATGTTCTAGGGCAGTTTTGACTTGAACATCTATTTTAGGACCATAGAATGCTGCTTCACCAATTTTTTTAATGTATTTAATATTAGATTTTTGACATGCTTTTTCTAAAATTTCTTCTGCTTTTTTTCACATTAAAAAATCATTATGATACTTTTTCTTATCACTTTTATCATGCAAAGCTAATTCTACATAACTAATATCAATTTTAAATTTTAGCAATACTTCATTTATTAATTGATATATTTTTTCTATTTCTGATTCAATTTGATCTTCTCTTAAAAAAATGTGTGAGTCAGTTAGTTGCATTGACCTCACTCTTTCTAGCCCTAATAAAGCTCCGCTTGCTTCATTTCTGAATTGAAACACTTCTTCAGAATATCTAATTGGTAAGTCTCGATAACTTCTTATTTCAGAATCGTAAACTAAAACATGGTGCGGGCATGACATCGGACGCAAAAATAAATTTTCATTATCTACTTTTAACATTGGAAACATATTTTCTTTATAATGCTTAAAATGACCAGAAGTTAGATATAAGTCTTTAGAACCTAAAATTGGAGTTTCTATGTGTTCAAATCCATATTTTTTTTCTTTTTCTATAATAAAGTTTCTAATTTGATCTTTAATAATTTTTCCATTAGGAAGTCAAATTGGTAGCCCCTTTCCAATTTTTTCATTAAAAGTAAAGATTTTAAGGTTTTTACCAATTAAACGGTGGTCTCTTTCTTTCTTTTCTTCTAAAAGTTTTAAATAATTATTTAGTTGTTCTTTACTAAATCAAGCTGTTCCGTAAACACGATTTATCATTTTATTTTTCTTATTATTTTCAAAATATGAACCACCAACTTTTAAAAGTTTAAATGATTTAATCAAACCTACTTTATAAAGGTGTGGACCACTACAAAGATCTATAAAATTATCTAGTTGGTAAGTAGAAGGTTTTTGATTACTCTTTTCTAACTTAGTAATTATTGTTTGCTTATATTTATTATTTGCAAATAATTTTTTTGCTGTTGCAATATCTATTTCTTTTCTTAAAATACTGCTTCCTGCACTAATTATTTTTTGCATCTCTTTTTCTATTTTGATAAAATCTTTATTTGAAAAAGAGTAATTATCCAATTCAAAATCATAATGAAAACCATTTTCAATTGCTGGACCTATTGCAATTTTAGTTTCAGGAAAAATCTTTATTAACGCTTTAGCAAAAACATGAGCAGCAGTATGATTTAAAATTTTGATTGCTTCTTTATCATTAATGTCAGTAACAAAATTTATGTCTCCGCCTTTATTCAAAGGAGTCATTAAATCATAAACTATTCCATTAAGAGTTAAATAAATTACTTTTTTAGAAAAAGAAATAGAAATAGACTTCGCTATTTCTATTCCTGTGATTAAATTTTTATACTCTTTTATTTTTCCGTCAGGAAATTTTATCTTAATCATTTTAAATAAAAAATTAAACTGTAATTATTTTGAAATCAGAGCGGTGAGCAACTACAACTCTAATTTTACGTTTGATTCTTTCAGTACTAAAAATATCTTTTGATACTTTAGCTGCTATTTCTT
The DNA here is from genome assembly GCA_964006365.1 of Trididemnum miniatum. Classification (NCBI taxonomy): domain Eukaryota; kingdom Metazoa; phylum Chordata; class Ascidiacea; order Aplousobranchia; family Didemnidae; genus Trididemnum; species Trididemnum miniatum. The sequence continues at coordinate 20,619 of CAXFYD010000316.1, read as the reverse complement.
TAAGCATTTTTTCATTTTCATAAAGGTTTTTATGATCTGCTTTTTTAACTAAAATATTGTAAACACCATATGAAGCTCCAAATTTACGATATATTTTTTTATCATGAACTAGACCAATAATTGGTGCTTTACAACGGTATTGTGATAAAGCATTAATTACGTTTCCTTGATTACTTACTGCTAGAACTAAATCAATTCTTCTTGTATTAACTTTAGTAATTACTGAATAAGCTGCTTCAGCTTGAGCAGTTGGAATATATGCATAAGCGTCTTCAGAAAAAGCAACGTGGTCAAAATGTAAACTAGCTTCAGTAACTATTCTTGACATTGTATCAACTGCTTCAACTGGAAAATCACCTGCTGCAGATTCACCTGAAAGCATTACTGAATCTACACCTAAAGAAGCTGCATAATATACGTCTGTTACTTCTGCACGAGTAGGACGTGGATTGTCTTCCATTGAATCTAACATATGTGTAGCAATAACAATTGGTTTACCAAAATACTTTGCTTTGTTTGCAATTAGTTTTTCTCAATATGGAACTTCTTCAAAAGGAATTTCTACACCTAAATCACCACGGGCTAACATTACTGCATCAGAAACTTCTAGAATTTCATTTAAATGGTTAAGTGATCAAAGTGATTCAATTTTAGGCATTATTTTAATATTAGAGGCATTATGCTTTTCTAAAATTTTTCTTATTTCTAAAATGTCTTCTTTACTACTAACAAATGAAGCTGCAATATAATCTATATCATGTTTAATTCCTCATTCAATTGCTTCTTTATCATAATCAGAAATAAAAGGCAGTGTTAATCTTACACCCGGAATATTAATAGCTTTGTTATTTGAAACTTTATGGTTATTTTTAGATTCACCACAAATTAAACCTTTTTTAACATCTACTTTAGTTACTCTTACGCTTAATTTACCATCATCAATTAAAACTTTGTCGCCTACTTTTACTTGCTTAGGCATGTCTTTGTAAGTACAAGAAAATTTAATTACATTTCCTTCTTTTTTACCTAAAATTTCTTTATTAGTATAAATTTCTATTTTTTCACCTAAATTAACTATTTCAGATTTATTTTCAAATTTATGAATTCTTATTTCTGGTCCTTTTGTATCTAATAATACAGAAATAGGCATATCAAATTCTTTTTCTAATTTACGTACAGTTTTAATTCTTGCAACTTGTTCTGCAAAATCACCATGCGACATATTTAAACGGATAACATTAACTCCATTTTCAATTAATTTTCTTAGAACTTCTTCCTTTTCAGATTTAGGTCCTATTGTTGCTATTGTTTTATATTTTTTTTCGTATAGTTTTGCTTTTTTTATCATTAATTTCTCCCCAGTAATCTAGCCTTGCTGATTAAATCTTCTTTGTTTTTATTTTTCATCTTAACAGCTTTTAAAATATCAAAGCTTTTAACTTTTTCATTTACCATAGCTAAGCAAATTCCGCTTTCATTTTTCTCTATTCTTTCTACTGCTTCTTGAGCTAAAATTGTAGCTAAATATTTGTCCTTAGCTGTAGGTATTCCACCTCTTTGAGTGTAACCTATAATTTGTGATCTTGCCTCAATTCCAGTTTCTTTTTCAATTCTTGAAGCAAGTTTAGATATGTTGTAAAGGTGTTCAGTAACTAGTACAGTAATTGGTCTTTTTTTGCCTTTCAATTTTTTTACTTGTTGAATTATTTCTTCTTCACTTAATTTTGACTCTGGCACAGACAATACTTCTGCTTGTGTTGCTAAACCTGCATAAATAGCTAAATCGCCACAATATCTACCCATAGCTTCAATTACTTTTAAGCGATTATGTGATCTAGCAGTATCTTTAATAATTTCTATTTCATTTACAACACGGTTTAGTGCTGTATCAAAACCTATAGTTCAATCTGTACATGCAATATCATTATCAATTGTTCCAGGCAAACCTATTGTTTTAATGCCCATTTCTGCAAGTTTTGCAGCCCCCATATAAGAACCATCTCCACCAATAACAATTAGTGAACCTATGCCTTTTTTATTTAAAATTTCTACTGCTTTTTTTCTTACTTCAATTTCTGCAAATTCAGGTAATCTAGCTGAACCTAAAAATGTTCCTCCTTGATTAGATTTTCCATCTAATAGTTGAGGGGTAGCTTTTTTTAAATTTCCTTCGATTAAACCTTTATATCCATCATAAATAAAGTAAACATCATAATTATAAAATCATGCTTGTTTAGTAGCTGCAACTACTGCATTATTCATTCCAGGAGCATCTCCTCCTGATGTTAAAATTGCTATACTCTTTTTCATATTCAATTATTTTTATTTTACAACATATATATTAAAAAAGTTAGATTTTTCATTATTTTAAATATGATATGTAAGTATTATTGTTGATTTTTAATAAAAAAACTTTCTAATAGCTAGAAAGTTTTTAATGGTTATTAATCTGAATTTTATTTAAGTTGTTTTAAAGCTTTTTTACCTGGGAAAGTGTTTTTAAAGCCTTTTTCTTTTAATTCAATTTCTATTTTTAAAAGACGATTGTATTTTGCTATTCTTTCTGATCTTGACATTGATCCTGTTTTAATTTGACCAGTATTTAAACCTACAACTAAATCGGCGATTGTTGTATCTTCAGTTTCTCCAGAACGATGTGATACAATAGCTGTTCAACCAGCATCATGTGCCATTTGAATTGTTTTTAAAGTTTCAGTTAAAGTACCTATTTGATTTACTTTAATTAAAATAGAATTTGTTGCATGCATATCTATTCCTTTTTGAGTAATATGTGGATTAGTAACATATAAGTCGTCACCTACAATTTGTACTTTTTTACCTACTTGTTTAGTAAGTTCTGTGTTTCCTTCTCAATCAAATTCAGCTAGAGGGTCTTCAATTGAAACAACTGGATATTTTTTGATAATTTTATCAACATAATATTTAATCATTTCTTCAGAAGAAATTGATTCATAACCTGGTTCAGATAGCATGTAAACTTTTTTGCTTTCGTCATAAAATTCTGAACTTGCTGGGTCAATTGCAATATAAATATCTTTTCCTGGTTTATAACCAGCTTTTACAATAGCTTTTTTAATATAGTCTAAAGGCTCAGTATTAGTTTTTAAATTAGGTGCAAAACCTCCTTCATCACCTTTTGCTGTATTTTCATTATTTGCATGAAATAGATCTTGTAAAGCATGAAATGTTTCTGAAGCCATTTTCATTGATTGAACCATTGTTTTAGCTCCTAATGGATAAATCATGTATTCTTGAAAATCTACTGTATTATCAGCATGTTTACCGCCATTAATAACATTTAACATTGTTACTGGTAAACCAGGCTTTTGTGTTTTAGATAACTTTTGGTAGTATTCTCATAAATAAACACCTTGCGCTTTAGCTGCTGCTTTAGATATAGCTAAAGAAACACCTAAAATTGCATTTGCTCCTAATTTTGCTTTGTTTTTTGTTCCATCTAAATCAATCATTTTTTGATCTAATCTAGTTTGATCAAAAACATCATGACCAATTAAAGCCTTAGCAATTTTTTTGTTAACATTATCAACAGCTTTAGTTACTCCTTTTCCTTTGTAAGCTTTTCCACCATCTCTTAATTCAACTGCTTCATTTGAGCCTGTTGAGGCTCCTGAAGGTACTGAAGCAATACCAACATGATTATTTTCAGTTTCTACTTCTACTTCAACAGTAGGAAAACCTCTTGAATCAAAAATTTGTCTTGCTTGTATTTTTGTTATTTTTTCCATTCTTTCTCCAATAAAATTATACTTATTATTTAAAAAAAAGTAAAGTAAGTATGATTTTAATTAATTTGCTTCGAAAAAATAAAACTAATTAGTTCACTTATTTGTTAATTTCAAACCAAAAAAGATAGCTATTCCAGAATAAAATACAGATAAGAAAATTTGAATAAGTGTTTCAAAACTAGAAGTAACACTATATGTTCCCATTGACATAAATGATTTAGCCATTAAATTAATGGGGTTAGAAAAAATTGTTGCAATTGATATTATATTTAAAGTTGGAACATAGTTATATTGAAAATAATAATATCCTCCATTTTCAGTAATTTCTTTAATTAGTTCATCAATAGGTACTCCTGATTCAGTTTGAAAATAAATGGCATCTTGAAGCAAAATTCAAGAAGGCATAAATAAAGGTGTAAAAACTAATAGTATTAGTGTAAATAGATATGTAAAACTTCTAAATTTAGCACTGCTATCCCCACTTAAATACATAAACATTAAAAGCGAACCTACAGTTAATAAATATGTTAATAAACTGCTTAAGATAAAGTAGCCTCAATTTATGTTTTTTAGTAAAAAAGTACTTTCATAAAATACTTGATAACTATCTAAATAATTATATTCATTAATATAGTATATTTCAGTAGAAATTATTCCATCATAAAGAAGTCCTGAAGTATTTAAGATACAAATAATAGAAAACATCAGAATAAAGGGAACAAAAAATCAAAATAAAGAAGCTAGTAATGAATAACTAATAAAGGTATTTTTATTTGAGTTACTTATTTCTATTCTTTTTAATGTCATTGTCGACTTTATTTTAAACATTTTAGAACCTCAAATAAAAACCATAAACAGTGAAGCCGAAACACCTATTCCTGCAGCTAAAGCAGAAAATTTTGTTTGTAAATCAGTCACTGTAAAACTACTTTTTCCAGATGTATGAAATAAAATAATAGATAAAATAAATATTGCAAAAGGAAGTAGTCAAGCAAAGCTTTGAATTCATCCTGAATAAAGCAGCTTATTATATGCGCTGATTGAATTATCAACTTTAGTTTTTTGTTCTTTGCTTACATTAACATTAGAGTCTGTTTTTCCTAGAAAGTCACTATTATAAGATAGATCTTGATATTTTTTATAAAAAGGGTTTTCAAATTTAAAACTTCTTTGTTTGTAACTTATGCTTTCTTCTGCTGCCTTAGTTATTTCAGCAGGCTTAAATTTATCTAAAAGCTTACCATTTACAAAATAAGTATTTAAGTACTCAGTTAAACTAATATTACTTTTTTTTAGATCATAAAGCATTGCGTCACTTTGAACAATGCCCTCATGAATAATAATTATTCTTTCTGCAAGTCTTTCAACTTCTTCTTTTATATGAGAAATAACAATTAATGTAATATTATTTTCTTTAATATATTTATCTAGAAAATCAATTGTTTTTTCTTTAAAAGTTAAATCCAAACCTGTAGTAAATTCATCTAGAATTAAAACTTCAGGTTTCTTGATTAAAGAAAGAATCAAGTTTAATTTTTGCTGTTCACCACCAGACATTTTTCTAATTGGTACATCTCTTTTCTTTTCTAAATCAAAAAAATTAATTAAGTCCTCTTTTTTTTGAGTTGCTTCACTATAAAATCATTTAGCTAATGATTGATTTTGTTCTCTTAAAAGATTTAATTTAATAATAAAGTCAATTGCATCATCAATTTTTCAATTTCTAATATAATCAGCTTTTTGAAATTGAATTCCTACGGTTCTTAAAAATTCAGATGTATTTTTTTTACCAACTAAATTAATTGCTCCAGCATTTGCAGGAATATAGCCTAAAATAATGTTGGAAAGTGTAGTCTTCCCACAACCATTGTGCCCCATAATAGCTAATCTTTCACCTTTATATATGTCTAAATTTAAGCCTTTTAAAATTTCTTCTGGTTGGTTTTTTTTAAGTAATTTTTGAGTTAAGTTTGGATAATAAGTTTTTTTTATGTCTCTAATTTGAATTAAAGGCTTATCAAAGCTTTCTCTTTTAGATAAATCACTAAGTTTTTTTTCTTTATAGCGATAAACATGTTTATCTTCATTTTTTGCTGATTCTATATTTGCTTCTTTTGGCAAAGAAGCAATAAGGGCTTCTATTTCATTTTCTAAAGCTTCCTTTATTTTTTGTTTTTCTTCAATTTTTTGCTTTATTAATTCTGAACTATTTAAATTTGTTTGGTTATCTTTTTTCATAAATTATTTCTCCTAAACTATTTTTTTGTTTTTTCTTAACAAATATAAAGTTAAGTATATTAAAGAAATTAATAAGATAATTGCTGCAATAATTCCTAAAATAATTAAAGAGCTGTTTAAATTGTAGTTTTTAATTTTTAATATAGGAACTTCGTAATAAGATATAATACCAGTTTCTTGTGAACTTTGTAATTCTCCATTTATATCAGTATAATTTATTGCTATGCCATATGAAGAATAAATTAATTTGCTTTTAGAAAAGTAAGATGTAAAAGAAACATAAGAGCTGTATTCAGATTCAATATTATGCTCAGCAAATAATAGACTTTGAGATTCAATTTCTTCTGCCTTAATTTTATTATTGTATCCATCATATAAATAAATTTCGTTTATTTCTGGTGTTGAGTAGTAACTTGAGTAATAGTTATTTAAGTTATAATAAAAAGTAATTCCTATCATGCCATCATAAACTTTTATATCTGAAACAAAAGATTCATATGATTCATTTCCGTTTCCTGTCACAAAATAATAGGGTTCTGTTTCACTTATATCACTACGTGCTTTTTCTGTTTTAAAAGTATGATTTATAGTTGAAACTAGATTATTTTGAGAGTCATATGAGAAAACAGTTAAAGTAAAATCTTCATTATAAGGTGCATCTTTTATTGTTATTTTTTCCCTGTAATTGCTTTGATAATCGTATCCTTGATATACATAGCATTGATCATTGTTGTAATCATATTCATAATATAGGTCGCTTCAAACAGAATTTCTTTGTCTGCCATTAACATTAACATAACTTAAAGTAATTGCATTAACAGAATTTCTACACTCATCAGTATTTTTGCCTTCATAATAAATAGCTATGTCATATGATCAATCAACAGAATTAAAAGTTTCTTCAACTTTAACAAAATCTCCTGTATCTCTAGAATTGTAACTAACTGAATCTACTTGAGAATTAGCATAATTATTTTCTATTAATTCATTACTTTGATTTATATTAATTGATTTATCTAACTGAGTAAGTGGAAAAATAAATATAAAACTTATAAATGTTACAAATAAAAATTTTTTAATACTGTTCATAGTTACTTAATTAAAACCTTACCTGTCATTTCTTTTGGAATTTTAACTCCTAAAATTTTTAAGATTGTAGGAGCATAATCACCTAATTTTGCTACTGGCTTTTCTAAACTAGTATATTCTTTTTTTAATTCAATATTTTTATCAGTAATAATAACTGGAACTGGATTAGTAGTATGTTTAGTAATTGGTTTGCCTTTGCTATCAATCATTTCTTCAGCATTACCATGATCAGCAGTTATAAACATAATACCATTATTTTTTTCAACAAAATTTTGATAAATTTTTCCAATGCATTCATCTACTGCTTCTACTGCTTTAACAACTGCATTAAAATCACCAGTATGTCCTACCATATCTGGGTTAGCAAAATTTAAAATTGTTAAATCATAATTATTCATTTCTTTAATCACTGCTTTTGTAACTTCATAAATTGACATTTCTGGCTTTAAATCATATGTTGCTACTTTAGGAGAATTGATTAAAATTTTCTTTTCTGTTTTAAAATTAAATTCATTAATACCACCATCAATGAAAAAAGTTACATGAGGGTACTTTTCTGTTTCAGCAGCTCTTATTTGACTTAATCCATTATTATAAATTACTTCTCCTAATGTATTTTTTAATTCATCATTAGGATAAATAACTTGAGATTTTATATCTAAGTATGGTCTCATTGTTGCATAGTATAAGTTTTTGATTTCTTTCCCTTCAGGTTTATAATCAAATGCTTTGCTACCAATTAGCAAGTGAGATATTTCTCTAGCTCTATCTGGTCTAAAGTTATAAAAAATAATACTATCAGAGTCACCAATAAATTGCTTAACTTTTTCATTATAAGCAGGAACAATAAATTCATCAGTTATTTTTTCTTGATACTGATTTTCAATATATTTTTCAATATCACTAAATGTTTGTCCTTTGCCATTAACCATAACGTCATAAGCTTTTTGTTCCCTTTCTCATCTTTGATCACGATCCATTGAATAATAACGACCTGATATTGAAGCTATTTTAACTTTTGTATTCTTGATCTCTTTATTTAACTCTTTAACAAAATTAATTCCTGAATCTGGCGCTACATCACGACCATCAGTAAAAATATGAATATAAGTTGAATCATCTATATTATTTTCTTTAGCAACTCTAATTAATTCATAAAGATGTTTGTTATAAGAATGTACGCCACCATCTGAAAGAAGTCCCATTAAATGTAAACTAGTTTTATTTTTTTTAGCATTTTTAATGGCTTCATTTATTATTTTATTTTTAGCAAATTTTTTTTCTCTTATTTCTTTATTAATTAAACTAAGAGATTGATAAACAACTCTTCCTGCGCCAATGTTAAGATGACCTACTTCAGAATTTCCCATTTGCCCTTCTGGCAAACCTACTTGTTCACCTGATCCTGAAGCATAAGTATGTGGATATTTGTTTCACAGATTATCAAAATTAGGTGTTTTTGCTGCAGCAATAGCATTGCCTTTTTTATTTTTGCTGTGCGCAAAACCATCTAAGATCATTAATAAAACTTGTTTTTTTTCATTTAAATTTGTCTTTTTCATATGAAAATATTATAAACAAATTTAAGTTATTTACTATTTGAAAATTTACTTTTTTTTAATTAGAACTGAACCAGTCATATCTTTTGTTGGTTTTATATTTAAAAGTTCTAAAAGAGTGGGAGCATAGTCTGCTAACTTAGCTTTGGGATTATTTAAGTTAGCAAACTCTTTCCTAAAACTAAATTTTTTATCAGTTAAAATTATAGGCACTACGTTAGTTGTGTGTTTAGTCATTGGCAATTTGTCTTGATCAAACATTTCTTCTACATTTCCATGATCTGAAACTATAAAAATTACTCCACCTAAATTATTAACAAATGCCTGGTGAATTTTTTTAATTGCTAAATCTGTTGCTTCCAAAGCCTTAACCGCTGCTTTAAAAGAGCCAGTATGACCAAGCATATCTGGATTAGCTATATTTAATATTGTTAAATCATAATCTGGTAAGTTTTTAATTGTCTGTTGTGTAATTTCTTCAATAGACATTTCAGGTTTTAAATCATAGGTTGCAACTTTTGGTGAAGGAACAATAATTTTTTTTATTGATTGATAATTTAAATCTTTACCTCCATCAAAGAAAAAAGTTACATGTGGGTATTTTTCAGTTTCAGCTATTCTTAATTGTTTTAAACCATTTTTATGAACTATTTCTCCTAATGTATTATCTATTTTTTCAATTCGATAAATTACATGTGAATCAATGCCAAAGTAATTTCTCATTGTAGCAAAATAAATATTTTTTAACTTTTTTCCTTTAACTTGATATTTAAACATTTTAGAAGGAACAAGCAAATGAGAAATTTCACGTGGTCTATCAGATCTAAAGTTATAAAATATAACACTATCATAATCTTCAATAAATTTTCTTACCTCGCTATTGAAAGCAGGTGTAATAAATTTATCTTTGACTTTTAAGTCGTAATGAAATTGAATATAATCTTTCAAATCACCAGAAAAGCTTCTACCTTTACCATTAACCATTGCATCATAAGTTTGCTGAACTCTTTCTCATCTTTGATCGCGATCCATTGAATAATATGAACCCGCTACAGAAGCTATTTTAATTTTAGAACCTTTTATTTTTGCAAATAATTCATCTATATAAATTAATGCAGTATCTCTTGGTACATCTTGTCCATCAGTAAAAATATGGATATATGTTTTATGATCTATTTTATTTTTAATGACTACTCTAATTAGTTCATATAAATGTGTATTCAATGAATGGACACCGCCATCTGATAATAAACCTACTAAATGCAAAGATGAATTATTTTTTTTAGCATTATTAATTGCATTAATAATTACTTCATTTCTTTCAAAGTCTTTTTCTTCTATTTTTTTATTGATTAATTTTAATGATTGGTCTACTATTCTACCAGATCCTATGTTTAAATGACCTGCTTCTGAATTTCCTACTTGTCCATCAGGTAAACCTACAGCTTGTCCAGAGCTAAGTGCATAAGTGTGTGGATACTTTTTTCATAGGCTATTTAAAAAAGGTGTTTTGGCAACATAAATTGGATTTCCTTTTTTTTGTTTACTATAACCAAAGCCATCTATGATCATAAGCATAACTGGCCTGTTTTTTTTCTTTTCCATAAGTTAATTAAATGTTAAATTAATGTAATTATTTTAACATAATATAAATTTTTTAAAAAATCAAAACTTACCTATTATTGTGCTTTTCTAAATATGATAGAAAAATTGTAAATAACAAGGCAACTAAAATCATTAAGGGCAATACATATGAAGAGGTTGCATTAATCATGCCTCAAGGAGATATTAAAAGAATTGATGCAAAACTAGCATAAATAGTTCCAATAATAGAATAATAAGTATTTTCAGGGTGTTTTTGAATTAGTTTTTCAAATAGCTTTGCAGTTAAAATAATTCCTATTATTCCTCCTAATAAAAATAAACCAATAAAGGCAATGTCGAAACTTACTAGCCTTTCAATACAAAAGTCATAAAGTCCTATTACTAAAAGTAATAAGCTACCTGAAACACCAGGAATAATCATTGTAGAAAACATAATTATTCCTAATCCAAAAGCCAAAATTAATTCTAGATATCTTTCTAAATCGTTATATCAAGAAGACTCTGAATCCACAGTATTAAAAAAGAATGAAGCCAAACCTATTCCAAAAATAACCAAGAAAAAAAACAAAGAGAAAGCTAATCTTTTTCTAGTGACTTTATATTCGTTATTTCTTAATACTAAGAAGGAAGAAAATAAAGTTATAAATGCAAATAGAAAGTAAAAAACTAATTGTGCATCATCAAAACTTGAAGTAATTCAACTATAAAAAAAAGAAAATAAAATATATCCTGCTCCCATTCCTAAAGCTAAGGGAATTAAAAAAGCAATTGAGGATTTAAATTCCTTTCTTTTTTTTATTCTTGTTAAGTTAGAAATTGATTCATTAACTAATGTTCATATACCAGTGGCAGAAAAAATAGTTCCTCCAGATAAACCAGGAATAATAGAACATACACCTGCTAAAAAACCAATTGTCAATTTATAAATGAAACTAAAAAAATAAAGGTTTTTAGTTCATCCTTTACTAATCAATCATTTTGAAGTCAAGTAAAGGTGATTGTGTTTTTGGTTATTTTATAACTATTTTTTGTACCTAGTAAAATATTGTCATAAATTTCTAAACTGATTAAGGTAGTTGATCTTGTAAGTTTATTTACGGTACCTGTGTATCAGTCAGTTGCATTTTTTATAATAATTTTATTTATTGGATCATAAATTTCTTTTTTAATAGGTCTAGAAAAATATTTATAGTAAGTTAAAATAAATTTAGGTAATGAAATTTTTAATTTTTGTTTTGGTCTATGATTATAAAAATTTTTGAATTCTTGCTTTTCTAAATCAAATTCTGAAGTTATATTACTCTTTTCATTTTCTATTTTTTTATTCTTATTTTTTTTTCAAAACTTTCTGAAAAACATAATTAGATTATAATATTTTTTTAGTAATAAAAAAAAGCAATAATATTGCTTTTTTGTTTATTTTAATTAAATACTTTATTAATTTAGTAAAGCAATAAAGTCTTTAATTTGTAAGCTTGCTCCGCCAACTAAAGCGCCGTCAATATCTTCTTGATTAAGAATTTCTTTAATATTATCTGGCTTAACAGAACCACCGTATTGAATTCTAACTTTGTCAGCTATTTTTTTATTGTATTTACTTTCAATATAGTTTCTAATAAACTGACACGCTTCTTGTGCTTGCAAACTTGTTGCAGTTTTGCCTGTTCCGATTGCTCAGATAGGTTCATATGCAAAAATAATTTTATTAACATCGCTAGAATTTACATTTTGCAAATTTAAGTCTATTTGCTTTTTAATAATTTCTTTAGTTTTATTTTCTTGTCTTTGCTTTAAAGACTCTCCTATACAAAGGATAGGGGTAAAATTATTTTTTAAAAGAGATAATAGTTTTTTATTAATTAAATCATCGCTTTCTTGGAAAATTTCTCTTCTTTCTGAATGACCTATAATTGAAAATTTAACACCTATATCTTTTAACATAGGTAGAGAAATTTCTCCAGTATAAGCCCCATTAGCTTCGTGAAAACAATTTTGTGCAGCAAGAATTGTTTTCTTATCTTTTGATTTATTAAAGTAATCTAAATAAACAAAAGGGATTGCTAAACCGTAGTCATAATCAGATTTTACTTTTGATAATTCTTTTAGAAATATATCTATTTCTTTTTTAGAATTATTCATTTTTCAATTACCTATAATTACTTTTTTTCTCATATCTTATTTGTTTTTAATTGCGTCGATTCCTGGTAAAACTTTACCTTCTAAATATTCTAAACTTGCTCCACCACCTGTTGAAACATGCTTAAATTTATTTTCAAAACCAAACATTATTACAGCAGCAGCAGAGTCACCACCGCCCACTACAGTTAAACCATTATTTTTAGATATTATCTTTGCTAACTTTTTAGTTCCTGTTTGGTAGTTTGAAAATTCAAATACTCCGGCTGGTCCGTTTCAAACAACTGTACCTGCTTTTTTGATTGATTTTTTAAATAATTTAATTGATTTAGGTCCAGCATCTAAAGCCATCATATTATCAGGTATTTCTTTAACTATGACTGGTGTCTTATCAGAAAATTCATTGTTAACAGCAAAATCAATTGGCAAAATGAATTTGTCGCCATTTTCTTGTAAATATTTTTTGGCAAGATCAATTTTATCTTCTTCAACACGAGATGTACCAACATTTTTACCCATAGCTTTTAAGAAAGTATTAGCCATGGCTCCAATAATAATAATGTTGTCAGCTAGTTCTAACATTTTATCAATTAATTGGATTTTATCTGATACTTTAGCACCACCCATAATTGCCACAAATGGACGCTTAGGATTTTTTAAAATTTCTTCATAAACTTTAACTTCTTTTTCAACTAAGTAACCTAAACAACTTTCTTTAATGTTTTTAGAAATTCCTACATTTGAAGCATGAGCACGGTGTGCAGTACCAAATGCATCATTAACAAAAACATCTCCTAATCCTGCTCAATATTTGCTTAATACTGAATCATTTTTAGATTCTTTTTTAACACTTTTGCCATTTTGAAAATCTTCGTATCTAGTATTTTGAAACATTAATAATTCGCCATTTTTAAGCTTTTTAATTCCGTCTTCTAATTTTTTTCCACGTGTTTGATCAATAAATTTTACTTCTTTGTTGATTAAACTAGATAATTTTTGAGCAACTGGCTTCATATCATTTTTTTTCTTGTCTGCTTCTGAAGCTATTCTTCCTAGATGCGAAAATAAAATAACTTTAGCTCCTTGTTCAATTAAATAATTAATTGTAGGTAATGCTGCTCTTATTCTTTTATCATCGTTAACTTTTCCATCTTTAATTGGTACATTAAAGTCAACTCTTAATAAAACTTTTTTATCTTTAAAGTTAATATCCATTAAATTTTTTTTATTCATTTTTTCTCCTTTTTTAAATTGAAAATAAAAAAGAGCCTAAAGCTCTTTTTTTGTTTTTTACATTTATTTAATAAAGTGTAAAATTGTTCTACATAATTGATTTACATAAGACATTTCATTATCATATCATGTAACTATTTTAAAAGCATTGTCTCCGTTTGCTACTTTTAATTCTTTAGTAAGAGAAGCATCAAAATATGTTCCTTCACTAATTCCAATAATATCACTTGATACAATTGGGTCTTCTGTATAACCAATTGTTGCTTTCAGCGCAGCTGAATTAGATGCTTTTTTTATTTCTTTGTTGATTTTTTCAACATTAACACCTTTGTCTTCGAAAGTGAATACAACGTCAACAACTGATCCTGTTACAATCGGAACTCTCATTGCCATTCCATCTAACTTTCCAGCTAGTTGTGGTAAAGCTTTAGCAACAGCTACTGCTGCTCCTGTTGTTGTTGGAATAATATTTTGAGAAGCTGCTCTTGCTCTTCTTAAGTCAGGATGAGGTGCATCAGCTGTTTTTTGATCATTTGTAAAAGCATGCACTGTTGTCATAAAACCACTTTTAATTGTAAAAGCATCATCAAGAACTTTAGCAATAGGTGTTAAACAATTTGTTGTACAACTTGCTCCAGAAATAATTTGATCTGCTTTAGTTATTTCTTTATGATTTACACCATAAACTATTGTCTTTAAATCTCCTTTAGCAGGTGCAGTAATAACTACTTTTTTTGCTCCTGCATCAATATGTGCTTGTGATTTTTCTTTTGAAACATAAAAACCAGTAGATTCAATTACTAAATCAATTTTTTCCTCTTTTCAAGGTAAATCTGCAGCATTTCTTTCTGCAAAAACTTTTATAGTTTTATCTCCTACTTTAATAAAGTTTTTACCAGCCACAACTTTAAATTCATTATTATTCATATCAGTGAATCTTCTGTGAGCTGAGTCATATTTTAATAAATGTGCTAATGTGTTAGGATCTGTTAGATCATTTATAGCTACAATATCAATTTTTGGGTTTTCTCAAAGAGTTCTGAAAGCTAATCTTCCTATTCTCCCGAAACCATTTATTGCAATTCTTTTTGCCATTTTTTATATATTCTCCTAAATAATTTTTTAAATCAATGTTAATAAATAACAATTTAATTATACAAATTTTAAAACAAATATAATTTTTAAGTAAATGTAATTAGTATTTTTATATTAAAAATTGCTTTAACTAAATTAGTTTATAAGTTAAATTAAGTTTAGGAACTGATAATTCAAATTATTTATATATTTATTTTTGATTTAATTGAATGTAGTTTAAAATGATCTACATCGTATTTTTTAATAGAAATACTTAAAACTAAGCCATTGCTATCATAATTGATTTTATATTCAGTAGGAACAAAATCTGATTTTTTAATTTTGTCTTTAAAAATATTTAAATCTGATTTTGTCTTTTTTTCTAAATGCACTTCTTGTATTGCATTAAATTTCTTATCTAAAATTTTTTGATCTATTGACTTAGCAAAGCTTTTTTTAAAAATATCACTTGCTTTAACATCAGTAAATACTTTTTTATTGATTCAAGTAATTTCATAGTGATGTGGTGAAATGTCGCCCTTTGTAGAAAAAAATAAATTTACAAACCCTAAATAATTATTTTCATTTAATAAGTCTTTATAAATATCGTATTTTTTAATTATTGCATGAGGTATTTCGTTTTTGGTAGGCAAAGTAAATGAATTTTCAAAAAGATTCATTTTGTTAGTGACATCTGATGCATAAACATCAAACATTGGACCGATACGATTTTTTTTGCTATCATCTTGGAAAATAATTCCTTTAATCTTTAAAACAATCAGCACTTGAGTAACTATTGTTCTGCTTGTATTTAAGATTTCTTTTATTTTCTTTTCTGAATAAAAGATATCCCCAGTTTTTAAATTGGATTTAACAATTAAATCCAAAATTTTCTTTTCAACTAAACTAATTTCTTCTTCTTTTTTTTGAATCATAAAAATATCTCACTTTGATAAAAATAATTTTCAATTACAATATATTTTACAATATTATTATAGACTATAATGCAAAAAATATACTTAGAATCATTGTTAAATAAAACATGATTAACTAAAACAAAATTTCATAAAAAAATATCCAAAGAAGCTAATAAATTACCAGGAATCAAAAATAACAAACTTATTAATAAAAATTTAAAAGAATTTTGGTTTTTTGAAAAATCAAAAAAGAAAAGAAAAAGAATTACTGCTAGACGCTTGGAAGTGCAAGAACACGTTTTTGATATTTATGATTTAAGGGTTATTGCTAAATACCTTTATCTAATAAATTCAAAAAGCATTAATGTTAAAAAATGAAAGCAATTTGATATCTTTAACTTAATTGAAACTTGAGCTCAAAAAACTCATTATGTTTTCAATAGCAACGAGCGTTTTATTATTTCTTCAGCTCAAAAAGAAGCAAGCAATGAAAAGCTTGTTCTTTCACATAATGATTTGCATTTAAACAATTTTGTTAAAAGCCAAAATTCAATTAAAATTGTAGATTATGATTTTATGGGAACTAATTACGAATATTTTGACATCATCTCTTTAATTAGTGAACAGCAATTAAATGAAAGAGAAAGATATGCTGTTTTGAAGGAATATTTTAAAGGATCAGTTAATATTCCACCAAGAGAAAAATTGATAATTTGAGAAGATTTTCATAACTTATTTTGAAAAATTTGAGCGATTTATATGTATACAAAAACACATAATAGTGAATACAAAAAGATTTATACAATCAGAAAATATAATTTAGAATTTAGAATTTATTCAAAGTTCAAATATAAATTTTAAATATCTATTATATCGTCATCACTTTCTTCTCCTTTGTCTTTTTTATTTTGTTTTGAATTAGATTTACTTTTACTATCTAAGTTTTCTTTTTCTTGTTCTTCTAAATTTTCTTGATTATTTTTCTGCTTATTCAAATTCTCTCGCAAATGATTCATTATTTCATAAGCGCCAGGATGGTTTTCGAATAGTTTTTCATGATCTATTTCGCCATTTTTGATTTTTTCAAAATCTTTTTTTAGTTTGCGGTATAAAAAAACTCCTATTACAATATAAACAAACATTTGAAAAACTCCTGTCATAACAATTAATGATGCCAAAACAACAAGCAAAATTACTCATCAAGTTTGGTTGTCATATAAAGCTAAAATAAACATTGAAGTAAAAGATAATGTCATAGTTTGAGCAACTACATCAAATTTAATATCAGTAGTTGTGGCAGCAATTAAAAAAGTTAAGACACTCGCACCTAAAAAAGTGAAAAATCCTGTTAATCAAATTCAAGTTGTATCTAATTCTAATTTATTATAAAATTCACCATTTACTGATTCAATAAAGATTACTTCTAAAATAAGTGGCGCAATACCTACTAAAAAGAAAATTAAGAATCTTCAGATTCCTTTTGTTCTAGAAGTGTTTGCAAATTTTCTTAATAAATCTTTTTTATTAAAATTAAAATTATTATCATTTAGTTTCATATTTAAACCTATTTTTAACCATTTCTAAAAATTATTAAATCTTTAGGAATGGTGCCCAGGGCGGGACTTGAACCCGCACACCCATAAGATAACAGATTTTAAGTCTGTTGCGTCTACCGATTCCGCCACCTGGGCACAAAACAATGGTACCCTGACCAGGACTCGAACCTGGGACCAATAGGTTAAAAGCCTACTGCTCTACCAACTGAGCTACCAGGGCATATATGGTTGGCGTGGTAGGATTCGAACCTACGCATGTCTGGACCAAAACCAGGTGCCTTACCGCTTGGCTACACGCCAGTATATATGGTGGTCGGGGTAGGATTCGAACCTACGAACCCGAAGGAGATGGGTTACAGCCACCCGCGTTTGGCCAACTTCGCTACCCGACCAGAAACCTAACTATATACACTAATAATTTTAGCAAATTATTAGTGTATCTTAATAAATATTTTATTTAGATAATAAAAATAAAAAACTCAAATTGAGTTTTTTAAATTATAAATATTAAATCAAACTATTTACCTTCTCAACTAAATAATTTTACTGAAGCTACAAATGCTGCTCCACCAAATATTCAAGGCATAAAGAATGACATTACTTGTTTAGCGTCTCAAACTCATTGTGCTCCTGTTACAGCATTGCCATCAAATGCAGCTACTAGTAAAGTGTTACCGTAAGCAACAGGAGAAAGGTATTGTAAATATTCTAATCAAGTTCCTTGAATTTGTTGAATCGGAATAAAGACACCACCTAGCATTGAAACCAAAAGAAAAACATAAAGTGAAGAAACTAAACTAAATCCTTGTACTGTTTTAGTAATTGTTGTAAAAAAGAAAGCAATTGCCATTCCCATAAATAGTGATTCTATCACTGCATAAAAGAAATAACCTCACTGAATATTACCATAAGTAAAAACAGCATCAGGATTAACATCATTAAGATTTGAACCTACTGGAGGAATTACTCCTGACTGTTGATAAGTTGGGTTAGTAACTAAAAATCCAGGAATGAAAGCTAAAATTCAAGTAGCAAACATTAATCAAGTAATTGACACTAAAATTAAAAAGACATTAAATAAAATCATTCCTAAAATAAATTCTGATTTAGTAATTGGTGTTGAACCCATTCTTTTAACAACTGAAGAATTTTTTAATTCCATAAAGTTGTTACCAAAAGAAAACATTGAAATATTTGCTATTGACATTCCTACCATAGCTGGTATTAAAGTTTGTAAGGGTTGAATAGCCCCAAAGATCATTAAAAACAATAGTGAAAAAATAAAAGTAAATGCTGGACCTGGACTTTTTCAATATGCTTTTCATTGTAATTTTATAACTGCTAACATAGTTTACCTCCTAACTTTGATCGTTTTTGCTTTTTCCTTCCGCTTTTAAAATTTTATCGCGGTATTTAAAAAATAAATCTACATATTCTGAAGCGCTTATTCCTAATTTAAAGATATCTTCAATCATAACATCATCAATAACACGTCCTGCATCAATTATAGTTAAACGTTTTGAAAGAAATTCTACTTCATCCATGTTATGAGTAACTAAATAAAGTGTTCCTTTATTTTGATACATGATTTCCTTAATAAATGCTTTAATTTCAGCACGAGACTCAACATCTAAACCAGTAGAAACTTCATCTAAAATTAAAAATTTTGGTTGGTGCAAAACACCTAATAAAATATTGAATCTTTGCTGTTGACCACCTGAAACAGCATTAGCCATTTTATTAGTGATACCATTTACTTGAAAAATTTCTAATAATTCATTAAATCTTTGTCTAGTGATAAATTTATCAAATAAGTTATATTCATATTCATATTTACACTTTTTGCGTTTGCATGATAATTTATTTTTACTTTGATTATAAGAAAATTTTCCAAATAAAGGCTTAGAACATTTATCACAATGGGTTTTTTTGAGAATTAGTTTGTCTTTTTCATCATCTTCGATAATACTAATTCCATTTACGTTCAAATAGAACATAATTAGATCAATTATTCTATAGCCTTCAGGATAAGTTGACTCTTGAAATTGAATTCCCATACCACGTGAAATTTGACGTTTTGTTTTACCTCAAGAAAATTCTATTTCGCCACTAGTTGGTGACTTAACTTGAGCAATTATTTCTGATAATGTAGATTTACCAGCTCCATTAGCACCAATGACAGCAATATCTTGAGTATTATAAATTTTTAAATTAACACTTTTTAACACATTTAGTTTTCCGTAATTTTTAACTAAATTTTTAACGTTAATTATTGTTTCTAAATTTTTTTCTTTAGCAACTTCATCAGGAGTTTTGTTATCCTTCATTAGTTTTTTAACATCCTCTCATTGAAGTTTTTTTGCATTTTTATTTTTTGTAGTCATGCTTTACTTTCTCTATGGGTATTATAACAATCAAATTTATTTAATTAATAAATTTTTCATATATTTTTTATATACTTCTACACCAGGCTGATTAAACGGATTAACATTTAACATGTAACAAGAAATTGTTACACTGACAAAGAAAAAGTAAACCAAATAGCCAAAGTTTTTAGCACTAAAATTATCAATTTCTAAAATAATATTATTAATATTAGCGTTTTGATAATGTGCCTGAACAACACTAGAAAATGCTTGCTTATTAATTCAAGAAAGATCCTTACCAACTAAATAATTAAGACCATCATCGTCTTTTGTTTGTTTAATTAACTTTAAGTTAGTATCTTCTTTTTGCACTCATAGTACTGTTTCAAATAAAATTTTGCTACCATCTTGAATGAATTGGCCCAAAGAATGTAAATCAGCTGAATTTGTAACACTACTAGGGAAAATACCTAAATTATCTTTCCCTTCTGATTCACCATATAATTGTTTCAATCATTCAGAAATATATACTAAACGGGGGTTGTAATTAGAAAATAACTCAACACTTTTTTTATCTTTTTTATAATTTAAATATCTTGCTGCAGCATATTGATATGCAGCATTTGTTTCTAAGTTAGAATCAGATAGTAGTTCTTCCATTGCTTGTTTAGCTCCAGATAATACTTGATTAATATCTATACCCATAAAAGCCATAGCAAATAAACCAACTGGTGTTAAAACTGAAAACGTCCACCAACATTACTAGGAATTACAAATTTTTCATAACCATTGTTTTTGGCAATATCAAGTAATGTTCCTGTGCTTTTATCTGTTGTAGCAACAATGAATTTTTAGCCTTTTCTTTACCTAGTTTCTTTTCTAACAAGTTTCTAAAGATTCTAAATGATACTGCTGGCTCTAATGTTGTTCCAGATTTAGAAATAACATTTATTGCTCAATTTCTTTTTTCTAATTTTTTAATAATTTGATTAAGATAATCTGCAGACATATTGATTCCTGCATACAGTAGTTCTTTTTTTTGATTATTAATGCTACCATTAATAAAATCAATTGCTGCT
>CAXFYD010000315.1:0-15299 GCA_964006365.1 Trididemnum miniatum | reverse complement strand
TTTGGATTGGAATGTTCTTTTAAGGACTATGATGTATTTGCTTTGGTTGTCATGCACCTGATGAGACCCATAAGGTCGAAACATTGCGCTTTGTCGTGTATTATTTTGTGTTGCTGTTTACTGGTATTTTACACTGGTTTGTGCTGAGTAAGTTTATGCATCAAATGTTTGGGTTTCTTACATCCTCGCCTGGGGAAGAGTGATTCTGCCCCCTTTTGGTTAATACGGGTTAGGTAAAGAAAATAAGGTGGGACATGCATAAGTCGCATTCACAACTAAGATATTCCTATGATGCTGTGATAGCTTATTAGGGTTGTGTATGTTGAAAAGTTCTTGAAATTTTGTATTCTGAATCATATTATACAGCGGAGAGTGACTTTTTCTCTTTCCACACGATATAAATGCAAAAAATGTCCTATTTGAGAGTTGAACCCAGACGCATCGTCACAATACATGCTCAATCATGCCACAGCAAATTGTTTTTTTCATCGCAGAAGAATGATGCAATGGCTCTCTCTTAGGGCAGGTTCAACAGGTATCGTTCAACACAAGCAGGCCAGACCTTTTCCATTGTATTCTACATCGTATTGGGATGCGGTTGCGAGTAATTGCTTGTGATTTTTGAAAGTGTGGTGGTCAATATATACATTTTAAAGTTGTTGGTCAAATTCAAGTTGTAGATTAAATTAGTGGAATGGAAGTAAGTGTTGACAGTATGATTGAAAAGCTGTTTTGTTGCAGAAATTACGACGAAAAATTGGAAATAGCAAAAGCTAAAAAGCCGACACCAAAATTAAATATATTAAGTAGCAAATTAGGCTGCTTGAAAAGGTGCTTGATGTTGGTTCGCGTATTTATATTAAACTTTCGAGCACTTCCACACATTTGCTTAATAAATGGCTACATGCGGCAGCAAATATTGTAGAGGAGCACACCTCTAAAAAATGCTCACCGTGCGCCACTGGTGCTTTTACAAAGTTTTATGCATCACACAGTTCCGTCTAAATCGTAAAATCGCTATCACAAGCGGTTAAGTCATAAGGCAGCCAGGGCTGATCGAAGAAGCTGTTAATAATGGGTGAAGCGGAATAAAGAACTAAATAGATCAAAATCTTACGTATCGTGTCTTTGGTAGTGGCTAATCGAAATAAAAGCGACATTTTGAATTTTTTGAGCCTAGTTAGTCATGTACCAGTATATTCTTTATTTGTTTGTTAAAACCTAATCAGCAAGCACTAAAAAGGAGAGACAGCAATGTGCACTGTGGCAGCATTGGCAGGCGTAATAATGGTATTATTAGTTGCAACAACAGCCAGTGCTAGGTAAACTTGGCTTTAATCCATCATTCGTTGATGGTTGTGGAGTTTGGAGCGGGAGACCTTGGTTGAGTGTGGACTGGTTCTATAGGCAAAATAGTGCTGCCTTGTTTTATCATCGCTTTTGAAATTACAAAATCAAAAGTTATAAAGCAGTCGACCAGTGGCGTACGGTGAGCATTTTTTAGAGGTGTGCTCCTCTACAATATTTGCTGCCGCATGCAGCCATTTATTAAGCAAATGTGTGGAAGTGCTCGAAAGTTTAATGCAAATACGCGAACCAACACCAAGCACCTTTTCAAGCAGCCTAATTTGCTACTTAATATATTTAATTTTGGTGTCGGCTTTTTAGCTTTTGCTATTTCCAATTTTTCGTCGTAATTTCTGCTACAATGCTTGTGGTAATTCGACAATCCTAAATCAACTTCAGGGTATTTGTAATAAATTCATTCGACTGACTTTAGGAATAAGCCGTAATGAAGACGTCTTGCCGCTGATGAAACAGCACAACTTACTAACAATTAACGATATATTTAAGTATGAAATGGCTGTACTTATGTTTAGATTCCATAACCGTACTCTACCATCGGCTTTCGATCCTACTTTCCAATTCAAGTCTACTTCAATTACAACTCGAAGCAATAGTCGCGTAATCCCAATAAGCTGTCGTAGTACTGTCAGTCAGCAATCAATTAGATATATTGGTCCCAAAACATGGAATAATATCCCGCTACCTATTAGAGAATCTAAGACAATCGCCGCGTTTAAGAAAAAATTAAAACAGCACCTTTTAAATAGCTACTAGCTCTTCCTTAACCCTGCCTGCATAGGTTAAATTGTTTCGAACAGAAAACTGCTTTCTGCTTTTTTTTTTTTTCAGGTAACCTACGTCGAGCCCTGTGACTTCACCTAACTTCAAACCCACCGTCGCTTTTGGACATTTGTATTTAGCTATTTTAGGCCTAGATATGGTGAGATGGCAGGATCTATTGCATGCCAAATTGTACTCGGTTCTTCTTGCTATGCCTTCGGCTTTTTTATTTATTTTAATTTTTTATTATTATTTTTTTTTTTTTTTCGTTGTTTATTAGCTCTTGCCATCTTGAGAGACCACCAGTTTCCTGAAACAGTCTTGCCCCCAGATTCGCAAACAACTTGATCTTGTCAATTTTATTACACAATCTTTGTACAAACTCCTGCATGGCATGCATAGTCATAGTGCATTGTTAAAATCCTAATAAAACTATTTCAATTACGAGATATAATCTTTTTTTATTTTCATTTGTGATAGTTGTCGTAAATCTGCGGTCATGCTGGACAGGATTTCTTTAGGTAGGTTTCTTTGCCTGTCTGGCTTTTTGTGGTTACTCTATGGTCTCAACGGCGCTTGGTATGGGGTTAGGTTGGGACTCTCTTTTCATTCTAGTTGCACTGTGACGACATTGAGTAACCTCGAAATGCCGTACACTGTTATGGTTCCTACCATTGCACTATATCATAGCGGTGTTGGAGCTGTGGTCTCTCCAGGGTCTGTTTTTATCTCGCCGTCATATGTTTGCTTTTTGTTCTTTTTTACCCTATTTTAGATTAATCGGGTGTTGCGACCATGCCTACTAATCCCCTCATATTCAAGTTTCACTCTCGCTAGCATGTTACAACGTTGATCGTTTTGTCGCTTCTTCCCTTTTCTGTGTCCGTTTGTATTTGAAATCCTATATTGCTGTGTTAATTTATTTTGACGGTGCAGAAATAAAAAGACACTACTACTACTACTACTACAAAACGGCTTTTCAATCATACTGTCAACACTTACTTCCATTCCATTAATTTAACCTACAACTTGAATTTGACCAACAACTTTAAAATGTATATATTGACCACCACACTTTCAAAAATCACAAGCAATTACTCGCATCCGCATCTTATTACGATGCAGAATACAATGGAAAAGATCTGGCTTGCTTGTGTTGAACGATACCTGTTGAACCTGCCCTAAGAGAGAGCCATTGCATCATTCTTCTGCGATGAAAAAAACAATTTGCTGTGGCATGATTGAGCATGTATTGTGACGATGCGTCTGGGTTCAACTCTCAAATAGGACATTTTTTGCATTTATATCGTGTGGAAAGAGAAAAAGTCACTCTCCGCTGTATAATATGATTCAGAATACAATGAAGAAGGTCTGGCTCGCTTGTGTTCAACGATATCTGGGTTGAACCTACCATACAAGAGAATGTTGCGTCATCGGGCAGCGTTGAAAAAAAAAGCAATTTGTCGTTCATCAAAGCAAAAGAAACTCAGATTGCGCTGATATTACAAAGATTAAAGACGAGAAAATCCAAATATTTTAGTTGAATGTAATTAACGTGTGCGCCTGAGATATCGCAGGGTGTGCGCTGAACACCTTGAACCTCTGGAAAATACGCCACTGCAGTCGACTTTCCTTGCCTGACCATTATTCAGCCTGCGTTTGTTAAGAGACTGATATAAAGAGCGAAAATCGCAATATGTTTATCATGAAGCCTGATGGCCAGGTGGGCTAAGACGCTACTGAAATCTTAAGCAGTGCCAATGCTAACCCATCGTAGCCCCTCACCCTCCCTTCTGGAACTCAACATAAGGTCCCACAGGCAAAACTTTTTGTGCCCAAAAGAATACTTTTTATCTCCACGCAGAATTCAAAACCAAAAAAAGGGGCCCCCCAAGCACCGGAGCGGGACCCCAGAAGCGCGTGGTCCCCCGGTCGGAGGGCACGGCGAACGGTTGCGCTGACCCTGGTCTTAACACTGCCACCAGCATGGGTGCAAATCCAGGGGGAAATGGGGGGATGCATCCCCCCCAAAATTTTTCATGAAAGTGGAAAACTCTCCGTACGATGTATAGTAAGCCTACCCAACCAAGACGCATGATTGCTAATTATGCGGTGAGTGTAGCGCAAATCAGTTCTGTCTGCATCATTTTTTGCTAATACGGCGATTATTACCGATGAATAGACTATCCTGCCCTTTGTTGTGCCAGATAATTAATTTTCATTCGTGGATTGTTGTGACAATTTAGGAAAATTTCGTGATATAGTGATTGAAAAGTTTAGGGAAAGTGCGTGAATTACGATAATATGCAGCAGAAGCATAGACGCACGCAAGGGGGAGCACGGTGCCATACGACTTCCTTCGGCCCAGTAATAAGGTGCTAAAACTTACCTTTCAGTATATTTCAAGTCAATATTGGTTGCAATCTCCTTTCACTTATTTTAGCCAAGCTTCTGCTTTTAGACTTAAGCTGCGAAAATATTTTTGCGTTGTCCATAGTGACTGCACTCTCTGCATGTCCTGTTTCGATCAAAAAAAGTGCTAAAATGAGTGTTTTTTTTTACGTGAAAATCGTAAAAATTTGCTGGTGGCTGGGGGGCGGGGGCGTAGCCCCCAGACCCCCGGTTATTGCCCCCCCCTTCCTTTCCCCTTTGCCAGATTCTGGGAGCGCCACTGAGAGGAAGGAATGGACTAAACCGATAATTGGTAAGGCTAGCAATTGAATTGCCAATTTACATCCCCCCATATATCGAAAAATGATCAATTTTGCTAAATCCCCCCCCAATATCGAAAAATGGTCAATTTTGCTGAATCCCCCCCTAATATCGAAAAATGGTCAATTTTGCTAAACCATCCCCCCATATGCTCAACATAGATTTGCACCCCGGGCCACCAACCGAGTGGGGTTCAAGCTTTTTACGGAAAACATATTTTCACTAGTTAGTCCACAAATGTCGAAGTCAAACGTACAGTAGGAAAACTGTGAACATAGGTGGGCACAGCAACGTTAAAATTAGCTCCGCTAACAGCAAATCCGATAACCAAAAAGATTAGCTTCGCTAACGCTAATCCGATAACACAAATTTTTCGTTAGCGGAAGCTAACGCTAGTCCGCTAATTAATCATAAGATTTTAATTTGAGACAGAAATAACGAAAAATCAATTTTGTGACTTGTAGCAATCAGTGTTCCCTCTAAGCTGTGCGCGTGTGCGCGCGCACACGGCTTTCAGAAACTGCGCACACGCGTAAATTTACTGCGCACAGACATATGATGAAGCAATGTTTTCGGCGGGCAAGTTGAGGAAAATGGTTCTTGGACCTGCTAAAAGGACGCATTTCTTCGCAAAATGTACCGTGCAGTGGCGTCGTGCCATTGGGATGTGTTACTTTTTACAATTTAAAAAATTGAAAATTAAAAAAAAAAATTAGCCAGTGCCATTCCGCTTTCATCCTTTAAACTAACCCCATACCCCCCTTTCTTATACTATAAATTCCATTGTTTTGTTTTTTAATTTTCGCTTCAATCAATCGTTTCGACTCAGTAGTAAAGTTAGTTTCTTGATCTGTAGTAGGAATTTAGAAAACATTTTGCATGCGTTGTTAAAGATCATAGCCTAGAACACACCTATACACGTCATCCCATCATATGCGTCAAACTAATAACGATTGCAGCCTACTTTCATTTATTTTAACCCAGCTTCTGCTTTTAGATTATAACAGCAACTGCACTCACTGGAAGTATCGGTATGTCCTTTTTCGATAAGAAAGTGTGCCGAAACGAGTTATTTTTTGCGTAAAAACCGTAAAAATGCGTTGGCGGCTGGGGGCTCCGCTCCAAGACTCCCCAGCAATGTCCTCCTCCTCTGTTAAATTGTGGGGCCTCACTGATTGCGCATAATGTCCATAACTAAGAAGCGGTTTGAGGTATCAAAATAAATTTCAATTTATTATCCAAAATTTTGGGTATCACGACATATTTTCGTATCTTTTCCTTACTTCTTTTTTTCGCATCGTTACTCAATGCTCAATACGGCATTTACAAAGGTTGTGGTTAGTATCTGTTTAAGTTGTTACTCGGGCCCCTTCAAATTTTTTGGCTGCACGACGCCTCTGGTACCGTGAGCGAAAAATGTACCAGCAGTAACATAACCAAGAAAAGTTGCGCTTCTTTGTTTTCAATAGCTGCCATATTCACTTTATTTATGGGTTGTTGCACAAACGTGAGTCATTTCTAAAAAAAGTGCGCACTCGCCAAAGTTTCTGCGCACGCAGTCTACTAAAAATTAGAGGGAACATTGGTAGCAATCATTTTAATATCGCATTTTTCAGTTGATTAGCCAAGTTCAAACAATATCGTATCAACGCAATTTCCAAAAGTTTATTTAATAGCATGGCATATTGTCAAGGTTTCGGGCACACGCTGAAAGAACTTGCAGCATTGAAATAAACTCGACAGTGAAATTAGCACAGTACTAAAATAAGCACATTGCCGAAATAAGTAGAGCAGGGAAATAAGCACAGTAGGCCTATACTGAAATGCGTCGGTCTGACCAATCTGGCCATATCTGATTATCGCGCCTTTGCGAAATGCAAGGAACTTGATAGACCGGCAGCTGAGAGGGATTAGCATACCTTTTCTATACTGTGACCTTGAGTACTGCGTCGAAAACCATGCGCGAAAAGTGATTTCTGCCGGGTTAGATTAGATGCGTTTGGCCGTAATAATGGGGGCCCAAAAACAACCCAAAAAATTGCTTGCATACCTTTCCTAGGTACCACATGAATCCTAGTGGAAACGAAAGCTTACATGGACCAGATGACGAAATGGTTTGTGACGGAAGTTTTTTTGGCTGCTTTACCCCCAACAGAATTTACCCCCAATTGTCAGCCGGCTTAGGGTTCGAACAATTGCTTTACCCCCAATTGTCAGCGACATGGCCTAGCGGTACCGCGCGCAGGTGACAGATCCTACGTGACGGGTTCGATTCGCGGCTGGAGCCGATCGCATTTGACATATTTAACGGGTGGCTGCTGACTCGAAGAGCGCAAGCTCACTTCGCAGTCTCCCTCAATTACCGTTGAATTATCTGTTCAATATAATTTGAAAATAACCTCAGTTCTGTATGGTAATTTCTGTATAGAAGCCTCCAAAGTTCGAGTGATGACTCACAATATAGCTAGCGTACCTTTTGTAGGTGCCACATGAAACTTAGTGCAAACGAAAGCATACGTTGCACTTATAACGAAATGGTATGTGACAGAAATTTTTTCGGCTGCTTTACCCCCGGCAGAAGCCCCCAAAGTTTGAGTTATGACGTCATTTTCGCTGTGACGTTATAATTTATTTTATTATGAATTTTATTTGGCATGCACAAGAAAGTTTTTTATTTTATTTTTTATAGGGCCCAAGTTGTAACGAAACGCTGACATAGAATTAAGACAAATGCATTGGCCAGACCAATGTAATGATATAAATTTTATCATTTTGCATTTTCATTTTTGGAATTTAATGCTTAAAATAATCGATTTGAAAAAATATGGTAGCTGCGAGAACCGGTCGGTTGGCGTAGTGGTAAGTGACATCAATATCGGTGCGGGAGGTTTGGGGGTTCTCGCCCTAAGCCGGTCAGTGTCACCAGCGACTCGCCACCGCTGGGATGTTTCTTCGGACTTCGAAGCTGTGTTGCCCAGGCGCTAAGCCGCGGAGATGGGCCCCGCCGCTCGTTACACGCCTGGGCGTAAAACCGCGAGTACAATGAAGATTTGATTTTTTTTTGGTAGCTGCGATGCCACTCACTCGTGTCCATCCCCAGGACATACGTTCATTTTTCGATTATATATCGGACAAACTATGGTCTAAATAAGCTCAAAAAACATGGTTCACAAAACGAATAGTTTTTTTCCAAACGGCGCCCCATAGCTATCACTCTAGTCTAGACTTCGTAAAATGTCTTTTTTCTCTTTTTTGCAGTAGATATTGCCAGAACACTTGAGACGATAAAAAAGATTCAAGACGACTTCTTTAGCCGTTAAAACAAATTTTTATCTTCTCTTCCCGCGGGATTATGGTACCGTAGGGTTGTAATATTTTTACGACTAAAATATTCATTATGTATAGCACAAGAGTCAAATAAAATGCAAGATTGCAAGAACTTTTCACAAATGCAGTAGAATTTGCCTATATCAGCACCTCAAGGGGATTGCAAAAAAGTGCCGATATACGCGAACTGCCGGTGTAGACAAATCACTATAAATCATTCCGAAAGTGCCCTTTAATTCAATATAGTATTGCGTTATTTAGTCAGCTTTACCCCTTAATATCATACTGTACAACATGAAATCAGCGTAAAGTACTGCACAAAAGAAAACATATGTGTTCATTGCACTGTATTACTTCCTAGCGAAAAAGTCATTTATCTTAAATTGTTTGGTTTTTATCTAATTGTGCATCGTGAGAAGGCAAGATATTCTCGCTTCGAAAATTTAAGTGACTTACTATTATCACGGAATCGATGCAGAAGAGTCTGTTTTGATCGAAAGCCTACCAAACTTGGGAACCTGGGCGCTCCCTAATTTGTTCTTTTAATTGATACAAGGGTAACCCAAGTTAGCCTACCATAGTGGTCGTTGGGCGGTCCACACTCATATATTTGATTATTTAGAAACCCTTCTCATTATTCCATAATTCCAGCGAAAAGTGCGCAATGATCTTTCTCGGAAGATTTCTCAAGTTTCACCCGATTTTTAAAAGCATTTCCGGTCATTCTGTATCAATTTCTTTGCTCTTAGTTTAAATTTTGATTTGTTTTTTCACTGCTGACGAAACAATCAATCCAATTTCGAAGACAATCTCAATGGTGTTAATTTCGATGCTTCATTTGCATATCTTCATTTTTCACCTGAAATTCTCTTACCTGTTTGGCATCATTTCGGTTAAGTTGGAAATTGAAATACTTAATAAATTTTTCATTTATTTCTCTGAAACGCTCTGTTTCCACTTCAACTTTCTTTGATAACGACTAGTACGGTTCGCCGGAAACGGTGTACCCACGCACTTCTTAATAGTAGAATCTACTGTAACTTCTTAATAGTAGAATCTAATCAATAGACGCAACTATTTAGAAGTCCATGGTGTACCGTATTACTACTTATTTATTCTTTATCTTTTACTTTTTCTCACATTCGTTCACTTCGGTGTCATATTTGCATCACTTTCCAGCTATATTCACCTGATGAGCTCAAAATAAGAGCGAAATCGGTCGTGGATTGCTATTCTATCTCTTGCATTGTTTTTTTTTGCGATGCTTTTCTATCTACTATTTACCCGCTTCCGTTTTGTTCTATATCCCCTTGCTTTTGAGACTGCATTGCTTCTTGCACTGACTGTAACTCTAATTGTGCATCGTGAGAAGGCAAGATATTCTCGCTTCGAAAATTTAAGTGACGTATTATTATCACGGAATCGATGCAGAAAAGTCTGTCTTGATCGAAAGCCTACCAAACATGGGAACCTGGGCTCTAATTTGTTCTTTTGTTTGGTTTTTGCAATAGATTTATCCCCTGCGTATTTGTGATGTCACAATGCTAACAATTACAGTTTGGAAACGTTTCTAGGTCAGCAGCAGATAATCCTTTGTTGTAACTTGCGTCGCAGCGGAATTAACTCGTAGAAGAGATTACAGTCTGGAAGCATGAGGCAAATGCCGATATAAACGAAAAAAACACTTCTGCGGAATAAAAAAGAGTGCCGGTATAGGCGAAATGCCGATATAGAAGATGCCGATAAAGACGAATTTAAACTTACGTGAAACATAGGAATTCTACCGGGACCAAAGAAATTGTGCCGATATAGACGAACTGTCGATATAGGCGAATTCTACTGTATAACCCTACTAGGCTATCACAGCACCCATGGGAACATCTTAGTTGCGAATGCGATTTATGTATGTCCTACCTTATTTTGTTTACCTAGCTTGTACTAACCGACAGGGGCAAAATCACACATCCCAGACGAGGGTGTAAGAAATCCAAACACTTTGATGCATAAACTTATTTTTACTCAACACAGCCACTTTATGTTTTTTTGGCAGTAAAAAAAAAACAACATTGGCAGTAAAAAAACATTGTCTGTTTTTTCACTGCGGTAGAGCTGAGTAAATTTATGCATCAAGATGTTTGGATTTCTTACACCCTCGCTTGGGAAGAGTGACTCTGCCCCCTGTTGGTCAGGTTAGGTAAAGGAAATAATGTAGGACATGCATGAGTGGTATTTACAACTAAGGTATTCCTGTGGGTGCTGTGATAGCCTATAAGTAGAATTGTGTTTGTGAAAAGTTCTTGAAATCTTGCACAAAATATTTACCCCTAAAAAATATAAAACTTCATTGTGCTCAGTGGAGCGTTCTTCTCTGAATGCTGACAAGAAGCAAATCAAATCTTCACCAAACAGAGTGCAGTCAACTTCGGATATAAAAGATGCATTGGGACCAGCTCAATCAGTCCCTTATATGCGGATATCCCTTATAACCCACTGAAATTACTTTCGAAAATTATGTTTGAGGACTTTGAAACTGTCCCTTGTAAGCGAAAATCCCTAATATCCGAATCCCTTATATCCGAAGTTGACTGTAATCAATAATAATTACACTAATGTTTTTTAGCTGTACACGCTTTTAATAGACGCGACTTGCAAGCTGCAAGCAAATAGTTCAATAAATTGTTGGTGGGTTCCTTTTACACAGACGGGCATCCTCGAAATGCCTTCAGCAAAACTTGGACTTTAGGTTTTAGCTCGTCTTTGCGATTAATTAAAATTGACTTGAGAAACAAATCCATTTTTATCCGGCGTTTTAAGAGTGGAGAAGACTGATTTTGTGATGTGGGGCATTTTTTTTTTTTTTTTTCATTTAAACCATGACTCTCTGTTGCCTGATTTTGTGGTATCGTGATGGAATGTGTAAAATTCCATATTATTAAACTGTACGTGTAAATTATTCACTAAAGTCAGAACTCAGAAATGAATAATTTTGTGTTACATCTGCCGTTCAGATGGCCTATCAATATACATAAAACTACAAAAGCCAACGTTGTAATTGATTATTAATTAAACGTTGTACCAACTTGGGTTTCGATTTTCATTGTGCTGACGAGGCAAACGTTTTGACCAAAACCTCATCGCACCGGCAAATCTCAAAGGCTTTTAATTGGGCCGTAACTCAAAGCTTTGCAAGCTAATAATTTTCGAAGGTAAAAGGATACCCAATCTCAAATGTTAAAAACAGTAATAAACAGATACTAAATAAGTTAACTGACTCATGCTCTTTGAGTAGCGTGAAAGACTGCTAATATATATGCCCTAGCAAAGTGACAAATTGGCTTGGTGACTGATCCATAAGAAGGAGTGTACGGCTTTAGTCCCTCCTCCGAGGCACAATGGAACACACCTTTGGCTTTCATTAAATTTTCGAAAAATCATGGAAGCATGGGAAAAAGATCGGTGCATGCTCAGTAGATTCT
Organism: Trididemnum miniatum; assembly: GCA_964006365.1. Taxonomy (NCBI): domain Eukaryota; kingdom Metazoa; phylum Chordata; class Ascidiacea; order Aplousobranchia; family Didemnidae; genus Trididemnum; species Trididemnum miniatum. The sequence continues at coordinate 3,657 of CAXFYD010000315.1, read as the reverse complement.
TAAAAGGATTGTGATCGTATCCCTAAAATCGTAAAGATAAAGGTCGAAGCAGTGTGATTACAGTATGACATATGGTCAATAATCATTTATAACTGCTGGGTATTGTTGTGTATGCATTTTGAGGAGTCTCCGAACAAACTGTACGAAAATGAAGCCTTAAAGAGTAAATGTGACACTTAAAAAAGGAGGGTTTACACAAATAATAACCATGGTGGAGAGAGGCTGAGTTTTTTTAGTTTTTTACTCACACAATAGCAAGCAGGTTGGGTTGTCACGTTGAGCTAAGTTAAGTGGAGTAAAGATTGGTGATTGCACTGTAAGACGTCATCTATTTACAAATGATCTTGTGCTATATTTACTCTTCCCAAAATAAGCTGCTGAAGCCTTTGACTGAATGCATGCGCTGCGTTGCCGGACTTAAATCCATCACAATGAAAACAGAAACTATAAATTATGTAGCTGTTCGGACAGCCCGCGTAATATTTTCTGTAGTTGGTGGAGTTTTATATGAATAAATGGGGAAATTTATGTGTCTCAGGAAGAGTCTCTGTCATTAGGGATACTAGACAAAATAGTGAATGATATCCTTATCATTGGTAAAGCATTTGCAGTACCGTAATAAGCTAACGAAAAAACATTAGAAATTTTATGTCGGTTTGCGTGAGTGATATAGTTGCTGTATGAAACTTTTTTACTTCATGCACGCTCTTGTTCTTTCTTAAATATAGTACTTGCGCTTGAAGCTGAAACTGTGTCCGTTAAAGCTTTAGCTTTAAATACAGGGTGGCCCATTTAAAAGTAGCCCAGAAAATGTAGTAGAGAAGAAGAATATTATTTTATTGTTTAAATTACCTGTAATGTTATAAAAGTGCTCAATATAGAAATGCATAGATGTCAACGGGGAGCACTTCCAGCATCTTTTACAACATTACAGATTATTTAAACGAAAGAATATTCTTCCTCTCTACTCCATTTTCTGGGCTACTTTTAAGTGGGCCACCCTGTATACAAACTGGTTGTTTGCGTGACCCTCGTATAATACTCGTATCAATCGTAAGTGTGGAAAGTTTCGCTTTATTGATATGCAAAAAGCAACTCTAACCAAGAAAGAAATACCCGGTAAACGTTTTTTTATTACTTCATGCAAATCATTGGTTGTATTTACCAGACGTGGGCACTGGGCATTGGGCAATGTCGTGATACTGTACTTTCAGGATACTGTGCTTTCATAAAATAAACGTAACCGAAGCACTGCTGTGTATCACGCAGCAAACGGGCCTTGCAGGCTGTTAGCTTTGCTCGAGGGAGTTAAATTATGGCAGTGGGTAACTGCATTGTATCATGTACCTCTAACTTATTTAAAACAGCTTTGTTGGCGTTATTTTCAACTTCGTAATGTTTACCGTGCAGCTACGGAGACTGTTTGTAAATTTGGTTAACTTTGCTGAGAATGTCAAAAAAAAACGCTTAATGCCAAAGAGAAAAGTTCCACTTTATGTGTCAACTTCGGTTACAGCACTCGCACATTGTGAAAGCGCAGAAATGCAAGTAGCTGCTAACAATTTTATCAAAAATGTGTCCTCCGTTTTGGTAATGGCAAGTCAGCTGGCGATTATTATTACGTCATCAAGCATTGTAATCGCTTTGATACTGCGCCATCGAGGTGTTTCTCAACGAGGCGGAAAGCCAAAGCATGGTGAATCTAGGTGACATGAGTTTGTAGGGACATTACTAAATACCGCTATAGCACTAATAGCACTAATAGGAATAATAGCACTAATAGGACTAATAGCACTAATAGGACTAATAGCACTAATAGCACTAACAGGACTAATAGCACTAATAGGACTAATAGCACTAATAGCACTAATAGAACTAATAGCACTAATAGGACTAATAGCACTAATAGCCGCATTATGGGACTAATAGCAGCAATATGCATTGGACTAATAGCACTAATAGGACTAATAGCAGTAATAGGACTAATAGCACTAATAGCCGCATTATGGGACTAATACCAGCAATATGCATTGGACTAATAGCACTAATAGGACTAATAGCACTAATAGGACTAATAGCACTAATAGCCGCATTATGGGACTAATAGCAGCAATATGCATTGGACTAATAGCACTAATAGGACTAATAGCAGTAATAGGACTAATAGCACTAATAGCTGCATTATGGGACTAATAGCAGCAATATGCATTGGACTAATAGCACTAATAGGACTAATAGGACTAATAGCACTAACAGCCGCATTATGGGACGAATAGCAGCAATATGCATTGGACTAATAGCACTAATAGGACTAATAGCACTAATAGGACTAATAGCACTAATAGCCGCATTATGGGACTAATAGCAGCAATATGCATTGGACTAATAGCACTAATAGGACCAATAGCACTAATAGCCGCATTATGGGACTAATACCAGTAATATGCATTGGACTAATAGCACTAATAGGACTAATAGCACTAATAGCCGCATTATGGGACTAATACCAGCAATATGCATTGGACTAATAGCACTAATAGGACTAATAGCACTAATAGCCGCATTATGGGACTAATAGCAGCAATATGCATTGGACTAATAGCACTAATAGGACTAATAGCACTAATAGCCGCATTATGGGACTAATAGCAGCAATATGCATTGGACTATTTTTGTTTGATGCAAAGAATTTATGCATATCAAGAACTTGTACAAAAGATTCATTTGAAAAAATACTACCCTAATAAATACAGTATATAAAAACAAAAACAAAAAAGAATCACATTTCACTTTGACGCTCACTGCTGGTAAAATAACATTTGCAAAGTGTTCCCAGCATTGTCCACGAACTTATTATTTTTAAAAATATAAAAGTATTTTTTTCACTTTTTTATCCAATATTAAAGAAAAATATGTATATATATATATCTAGTCCCTGAATTACAAATGTCAATAACAGCAGACAATGGCGTTAATGCTTTTGTAACGTTTAAATTGCTGACCAAACCATTACACATTCAAATTTGGAATGAAGTCTGTTTCACCCAAAAGAATCTTTAACACCGATTTCTACAATTATTGATTATTTATTTGAAATACACCCAATGCTTGACAAAGTTTATGTGTGCTGTAAAATTTTCACTTTTGGTTTCATTTTTAAACAATTTTTACTTTCACAGTTAAACTCAATTAAGTTAATGAAAAAGCTGATTTTACAGTAAAGCAACAGCAACCATTTCTCTTACTATTGATTTAAGAATTACGTTTGGAAGTGCAGTTATGTAGTTATCATTCTAGTCTGATAGTATGTAACATTAAGCGCGCAGTTGCAACTTAGGTTTTTATCAAAAAGGATACGGCTCACACCTTTCATTATTTTTACAGATGAAAAGCAAACAGCTTTAAAATTGATTGTCCCCCCAAAGTTACCCGAAAGCCATAAAATGCATAATGCTGAAGATGTTTGTGGCGTACATTATCAAGAACTTTTTGTCTGCTTTGCATCACCAAATTTTATTGCATAATAGTGAAAGATAAGTAGGCTAAATCCAATTATTGCTGTAAAAAAGTTTTAGGCCACATTAAGGGATGACTTTTTTTGATGAGAGCATGGAGTTGTGTGTTTAGGTTAGTTGACCAGTAGGTTTATTGATAGTT
>CAXFYD010000314.1:0-158000 GCA_964006365.1 Trididemnum miniatum | reverse complement strand
TTAGGGGACGAAGCGGGAGAAATCCCGCTGACTTACCCGATGAATTGGATGGCACTCTGAATTACTACCGGAACACCGGAACCACCACCAACCCCAATTACCAAGAACAAACCGGCACTAACAATCCCTTTAATGGCATTGATGTGGGGAGCGCTAGCGCCCCCACCTTTGCCGATGTAGATGGGGATGGCAATTTGGATCTGGTGGTGGGGGAATTGGATGGCACTCTGAATTACTACCGGAACACCGGAACCACCACCAACCCCAATTACCAAGGACAAACCGGCACTAACAATCCCTTTAATGACATTAATGTGGGAAATGTGAGCAGACCCACCTTTGCGGATCTAGATGAAGATGGGGATTTGGATCTGGTGGTGGGGGCAAGTGACGGCACTCTGAGATACTACGAGAGAACCACTAACAACCCCATGTACGTGGAACAAACCGGCACTAACAATCCCTTTGATGCCATTGATGTGGGGAGTTATAGCGCCCCCACCTTTGCCGATGTAGATGGGGATGGGGAACTGGAAGCTTTGGTGGGGGCAGGTGATGGCACACTCAACTACTTTGAATGCTTCCTCCCCGGCACTCTCATCGCCGCGGAATCAGGAGAAATAGCAGTAGAGCAACTAAAAATTGGGGATTTAGTTAAAACCGCTGCCGGAGAATTAGAACCCATCAAGTGGATAGGCCGGAAAACCTGCCATCCCCAGCAAGTGCGCAATCCCCTCCGCAGTTTCCCCATTTTAGTTAAAGCGGGAGCTTTAGGCCATAATTTACCGGTTCGAGACTTGTACGTTTCTCCAGACCATGCTCTTTTAATAGAAGGATTGTTAATTAACGCAGGGGCTTTAGTTAACGATACATCGATCGTCAAAACTCAACCCACGGAATCCTTTACTTACTACCATCTAGAACTGGATAAACATGTATTGTTAATGGCTGAAGGAACTTTGGCGGAGAGTTACTTGCCCCAAAACTCGGAGCGTACAGCTTATGATAATTGCCAGGAGTATGAGGAGTTGTATCCAGAAGGCTGCCGCATCTTGCTTTGGCCCTTGGATTATCCTCGGGTTAGTAGTATCTGGACTGTTCCTAATTACATCCGGGAACATTTGCAGGAGATTGCCTCTAACTCAGATCTTGCACCAAAAAAAGTTGATATGATTATTAGTGGATGAAGTTATTGTGATTCGGGGATTTCGTCATGTTCTCTTGCCAAGCAAGAGAACATATATCAAATAATAACAAAAAACTCAAAGTTCCTTCTATTTATTGCACTCGATGTCCCACTTTTTTGTCATCGCCATACAAATCTAACCAACTTTCTTTTAGTCCATCAATAGCTTTAGTTAATTCATCAATTTGTACTCGTCTGACCACTGCTAAAACTGCATTGATATGAGCTTCACTTCCAGCTTTTCCTAGGTGTTGATAGCGTGAATATTCATTATCCTGATTAGTTTTGGGAAAAATTGCTTCGCTAGCTTTAAGCTGATAATACCAATAACGATGTTTTTGCCCTCGGGCTTGGTACCGTGCGACATAACATCCAGTGGGGGCAATTTCCCCATTTTTCTCAATTTCTGCCTTTTTCTGGGATAATTAAGCAATTGCTTTCTGAATACGCTCTATTCTAAGGGTTATTTCCCGTTCACTTTCTTTTTTCGCCATTTTATTCTTCAACTGGGGAGGTACAAGTGCGATGGATCTGTTATATTTGTTCTCTAGTCTAGCAAGAGAACTATTGGATGAATAATATTTTACCCCAAGTTGAAGAATTAATCTCTACTCTCAAACAATTAATGCCAACGATTTATCAGCAAGAAACCTTAGAATCTATTTTCGGTTTATTGCTAGAAGGAAAATCCCACGTACCTCATAATTGTCAAACAAAATCTGAAAGTGCAATTAGTCGTTTTTTAAATGAATATAATTGGCCAACTCGTTCTTTGATTCGTACTGTTCGTTCCTTTATTATTAATCTAATTCTTTCTACTAGAAAAAAAGGACGAAAACCTATTTTACAGGTTATGATTGATTTAACAACACTCGAAAAAGTTGGTAAGTTTGCTAATCTTAACAACTTAGTAAGAGTTTATAACCATAAGAAAGGTTTACATATTGTTGTTCTTTACTTGGTTTTAGGAAATTGGCGAATTCCTTGGAGTTTTCGGGTATACAGGGGAAAAGGAAGTCACTCACCTTCTCAATTAGCTTCAAAATTGCTCAACACATTACCTTCAATTTTAACACAGCAATTTCAGATTTATGTCTTAGGTGATACAGCTTTTGGAACAATTAAACTACTGGAAAAAATTCGAGGAAAGTCCTTTAATCATCATGCCATTATGGGAATTTCTAAAACGAGAACTTTAACTGATGGTCGGAAAGTTTCAGAAATTAAAGCTAAGGGTCAACAAGTTTATTTAACTGGTTTGAATTTCCCGGTCTATTTATCATGGGTTTGGTTGAAACGTAATGAAAAAAAAGTTCAACGTTTTGTCATTTCTACAAAACCCATGAAAGGAAAAACTATTACTAGATGGGGAAAACTTAGATGGCAAATTGAAGGATTTTTTAAGACGGTCAAACATCAATTTAGCCTTCATCGTTTTGGACAAAAAACTTTATTGGGTGTCTATCGTTGGTTAGTTTTTTCTTTGATTTCTTATTTATTGGCACATTGGGTTTATTTACAGAATGGATATCATCATGATTTAGATTGGTCTTTCAATGCACAAAATGCCTTAGTTTTACTTTTTCCTCATATTTTACTCTTATCCCTTTTGAAGCAACTAGAGTTACTTATTCCTTGGTTATATGAACGGGGTTTTGAATTTTATCTCATGAGGTGCAAGATCTGAGTCTAAGTTAGGATATCTGGAGTTTGCGGCTTAATCCTGGAAAATGAGGATGGTTATTGGTGGGAAGTAAATTGTTGTAATTGTCGTTTTTTTCTTTCTTTCTCTTCCTCAATATTCCCTACTAATGGGTGTGGTCAAAAGTAGTTTATTCCATCGTAGGTTGGGTTGAGGTGACGAAACCCAACAGCCAGTAAGTTAATGTTGGGCGGTCCCTGCCCTTGGACTTCGCAAGCTGTGGTGGGCAATGCCCACCCTACGAAAAAACTATCAACTATCCACTATCAACTATCCACTAGTTGAAAAGCTGGCTAATCTTATTGATTAACCAACTGCCAATAACTCCCAGCATGAGAATACCTATGGCTGGGGTAAATACTGGTTCCCAAAGTTTGTACCACAAACTAAAACCCAGGGGAATGTCCAAGGACTGACCGATTAAGGCAAGAACCAACCACAAAGAGGCAAAGATAACTACAAAAACATCTAGCACCAAAAATCTATTGAGCCATGTAATAAATTGTTCTTTCATTTTTTTTATCTTGAAGAATAAACCGCACACTTCGACTACGCGGCCACTGAGCGTAGCCGAAGTGCAGTGGAACGATGAACACAGATGAACACAGATGAATGAGGATAATTGATTAAGTGGTATACTCCGCATTAATTCTGACGTAATCGTAACTCAAATCGCAGCCCCAAGCAACCCCAGTACCAGCACCCCTGCCAATACAAACAGCAATTAACACCGTATCTTCTTGTAAATAAGCCCCCGCCGCAGCTTGTTGTAAATAACACACGGCCCCATCTCTATGGAAAGGCAAAGGCTGTCCATTCTCCATTAAGAGAAAATCCCCCAATTGAATCCGCAACTCATCGGCATGAAACATTACTCCAGCCCGTCCCGCTGCAGCGGCAATTCTACCCCAATTAGGATCTCTGCCAAAAATGGCAGATTTAACTAAAGAGGAACTAGCAATAGTCCTAGCTACCTGACGGGCTGCCCGATCCTCTCCAGCACCAGAAACTTGTACTTCTAGCAAACAGGTGGCCCCTTCCCCATCCCGAGCAATAGCTTTAGCTAAATACTGACAGGCTGCGGTTAACATTCCTTCCAATTTCTCTGCATCTTTTCCTGGCTGGGTAATAGCTTTCGTGCGAGACTGACCGTTAGCTAAAGCAATCAAACTATCGTTAGGGCTGGTATCTCCATCTACTGTAATTTGATTGAAGCTCTTATCCGCCGCCCGGTGGAGCATTTCCTGCCATAAGCCAGTGGACACTGCTGCATCGCAGGTTATAAATCCCAACATGGTGGCCATATTGGGATGAATCATGCCGGAACCTTTGGCTATACCCCCCACCCGAACGGGACGACCGTCGATGGTGGTTTCTAAGGCGATGGATTTGGGCACTAAATCTGTAGTGACAATAGCTTTAGCTGCCAGATGGGAACCTTCATGGCTCAAGGTTCTCACCAACGGCTTAAGGTTTTGGCGCAAAGCCTCCATTTTGATTCTTTCCCCAATCACCCCGGTGGAAGCCAAGAGAATAGTATCAGGAGAAAGATTCAATTCTTGACCTAAAAGTTGGGCCGACTCCAGAGCATCTTGCCAACCTTGCTCCCCTGTGGCAGCATTAGCTTGACCTGCATTGCAAAGAATAGCACTGGCTCTCCCTTTAGCTTGGAGGCGCTGGCGACAATAGTCCACGCAGGCAGCGCGAACTTGAGTTGTAGTGAAGACACCAGCGGCAATGGCCTCCGTTTCCGAGACAATCAAAGCTAAATCCAATTGGCCGGAAGGCTTCAAACCTGCGGCAATACCTGCTGCCTGATAGCCCTTTGGTGCAGTTACGCCACCCTTAATAACTTGCCAGTCTGCCATTGATAGTTGATAGTTGATAGTTGATAGTTGATAATTATACAATAACCAGTTGGTTGCTGTCACTCAGTTGACAGTTGACAGTGGATAGTTGACAGTTATACTGCAACCTGCGGTTGCTCTTACTCAATACTAAACATTTTCATACGCAGGTATATAAGTCTACCTCATTGGAACAATCTCCTCCGTACTTGGATTGAAAACGAGCATTTTTAACGGAACAGCAAGATAAATATGATAATAAATCCGTGGGATAGCCGAATGGGCTGTCCTCACGGTTAAGAAACATGGAAGAACTTTCCTTATGAGGATATCTAATAATAGGGGAAACCGAATACAAATCTCTGGGCTGTTGGGTAAAGGGCCTCAACCCAACCTACAATCTGTCATTGATAGTTGATAGTTGACAGTGGATAGTTGACAGTTATACTGCAACCTGCGGTTGCTCTTACTCAATACTAAACATTTTGATACGCAGGTATATAAGTCTACCTCATTAGTTCAAGAAACGCCATTATCTTTTATAAAGAAAATTAATTCGCCTTTAGCCAGGAGAATAGGGGGTGAATTTTCTCATGGATGGGGCGCTATTTCCGAGAACTATATTTGTTTTCGCTACACCTAATGCTAGTAATTCTTGGGCAATACTTCTATCAGTTTCATTTTTCTAAATCCAAATTTTATCCCCTTTAAGATCCACATGCACTATGGTGTTATAAACTCTAACATCTTTTTTCCAACCCACTACCATCACCAGATAATGACCGCCATGGCGATCCCTTCGTGGCGCTGCGCGATCGCAAATTAATTCTACTTCGGTTTCCTCTTCCTCTTCCAGCAGGATATTGGTGAAATCCTTGATGATTTCTTCGATTTCTTGGGGATAATTTACTTTTGGTAGAGTATTTAGTGTTTCCATAGAACCATCTCCTCCGTACTTGGATTGAAAACGAGCAACTTTAAATTGTATTCTGCAATTTGTTTTTGAATAAATCTTTTTTGAAAGAACTCGTTATAAGTTTTTAACGGAACAGCAAGATAAACCATCCAATCTGGCATATTAATTTTTGTGCAGCTAGGTCAACGAACATGTCTAAACTAGAGTCATCTAACCTAACCAAAAAGTTTTCTCGTATAATAACCCAGCCATTTTTTTCTAAAGCAGTTTTCACGATAGGGTGAAAACTATCTTTTGCAGGGATTTGAATATTTTTTGATTCCTCATTCTCAATGATACTCCAATTTTAAGCCATTGTCAATTTTTATTTGAGATAATTTAATCTTTATACTAATTTTAAATTAAAATAATTGCTAAATAATCCGTGGGATAGCCCAGAGGGCTGTCGTCGCCTTCATAAATTAACTTATATAACAAAGATTTATCCGTAGTGTGGTGTCGGCGTAGCACCCTACTAATAGCTGTTAGTAGAACTTTAGAAAATTGTAGGTTGGGTTGAGGGAACGAAACCCAACAGCACCATTTTGGTTAGATTTCCTGATTTGAAGTATTCCAGAAACTTCCAGCTCCAAGTGCCAAGACCAAGAAACCGGGTTTGGACTATTATTTTCGGGATAAATACCGAAATTTGGCCTATTCCCGGTCATCTTAGCTAAGGTATAACCTCAATCTATTCTATTATTCAGATTGTTGGATTGTTCAGAAGCGCGATCGCGCAGGGATCCGCTTCGGGGTGCGCTGAAAGTAATGTTAAAGTAAATTATACCATCTATTACAATTGTCCAACCAATGAAAAAGCAAATTACCCTTGATGAAGCAGTTCAATTAGTTGAACAATTATCTCCCATGGATAAAGTTCGTCTGATTAAAAAATTTTCGGATCGAATCGAAAGAGAATTAATCTCGAGTCCAAATAAACCGAGAAAGTCATTACGAGGTTTGTGGAAAGGAAGTAATATTACTGAATCAGATATTGCAGAAGTTCGCCAAGAAATGTGGAAAAATTTTCCTCGTGAGGATATCTAATGATTAATGCTGTATTTGCTTTTAGCCAGGAGAATAGGGGGTAAATTTTCTCATGGATGGAGGGCGATCGCCGAGAACTATATTTGTTTTCGCTACACCTAATGCTACCAATTCTTTAGCAATACCTGTATCAGTTCCATCTTTCTGAATCCAAATTTTATCTCCTTTAATATCCACATGCACTATGGTGTTATAAACTCTAACATCTTCTTTCCAACCCACTACCATCACCAGATAATGACCGCCATGGCGATCGCGCAGCGCCACTCCGCGATCGCGCAGCGCCACTCCGCGATCGCAAATTAATTCTACTTCAGTTCCTTCTTGGACTAACATATTGGAAAAACTGCTTAAAATTTCTTCAATCGCCTCGTGATAATTTACTGTTTGTTGAGTATTTAGTGTCTCCATAGAACAATCTCCTCTGTATTGGAATTAAAAATCAACAGTTTTAAATCGTATTCTTTAACTTGTTGTTCGATAAATCTTAATTTGAAGAACTCGTTATAAGTTCCTAGAGGAACAGCAATATAAACAATCCAATCTAGCATCATTTCTCTTAAAGCAGAGCGATAATTGAGAAATTGGCCCAAAACTAAGTGAAATTGATATAATTTCGAGCTTTCTTGAAAACTTTTCACTTCTACTGCTATTTTTTTACCTTTTTTCTCCGCACTAATTAATTGTTGTGCTGTTAGGTCAATAAACATAGCCAGATCCGAGTCCTGAATTTGAACGCGCAAGTTTTCTCGTATAATAACCCAGCCATCTTTTTCTAAAGCAGTTTTCACCGTATCGTGAAAAAATATCTTTTGCAGGCATTTGAATATTTTTTGATTCCTCATTCTCAATGATACTCCAATTTTAAGCCATTGTCAATTTTTATTTGAGAGAATTTAATCTTTATACTAATTTTAAATTAAAATAATTGCTAAATAATCCGTGGGATAGCCCTCTGGGCTGTCCTCGCCTTCATAAATTAACTTATATAATAAAGATTTATCCGTAGTGTGGTGCGTTGCGCCCAGCTTCGCGCCGCTCTTAGCGACCGCACCCTACTAATAGGTGTTAGAATATTAGAAAGTGAAAAACTTGAGTTAAAATTCAAACATGGTATCTACTCCTTCTCAGTTAAAGCCAATAGAGATTAGTAAATTAATCCATCGCTCTCCCGATACTTGTGGAAATCGTCCCCGAATCGCAGGAACGAGAGTGCAAGTACAAAGAATTGCTGGATGGTACAAAATGGGATTCAATCCTGAAGAAATACGGGATAAGATTGGACATTTGACCTTAGCACAAGTTTACGCGGCTCTAACTTACTATCATGCCAATAAAGAAGAAATTGAGATGTATTTATTAGAGGAAGAGAAGGATTACGATCGCTTAGAAGCATTGTATTGTTCGGAAAACTAATCAAAATAATGAGTGAGATTAATTGTTAATCTAATTGTAGGTTCCGTTGAGGCCCTTTACCCAACAGCACCGTTTTGGTTAGATTTCCTGATTTGAAGCATTCCAGAAACTTCCAGCTCCAAGTGCAAAGACCAAGAAACCGGATTTCTGAACCCAAGGTATAACTGAGAGCTGTTTTATGATTGAGATTGTTAGATTGAAGAGCGATCGCCTATCAAAATTATCTTGTTGGGAAAACTAATCAAAATAATGAGTGAGATTAATTGTTAATCTAATTGTAGGTTGGGTTGAGGCCCTTTACCCAACAGCACCATTTTGGTTGGAGTTCCTGATTTGAAGCATTCCAGAAACTTCCAGCTCCAAGTGCAAAGACCAAGAAACCGGATTTCTGAACCCAAGGTATAACTGAGAGCTGTTTTATGATTGAGATTGTTGGGTTCTTCAGAAGAGCGATCGCCTATCAAAATTATCTTGTTGGGAAAACTAATCAAAATAATGAGTGAGATTAATTGTTAATCTAATTGTAGGTTGGGTTGAGGTAACGAAACCCTTCGGCTACGCGGCCCCTGAGCGTAGTCGAAGGGCAGGGCAACGCCCAACAGCACCATTTTTTTGTTTCCTTATCTGAAGTATTTAGGAAACTTCCAGCTCCAAGTGCAAAGACCAAGAAACCGGATTTCTGAACCCAAGGTATAACTGAGAGCTGTTTTATGATTGAGATTGTTGGGTTCTTCAGAAGAGCGATCGCCTATCAAAATTATCTTGTTGGGAAAACTAATCAAAATAATGAGTGAGATTAATTGTTAATCTAATTGTAGGTTGGGTTGAGGCCCTTTACCCAACAGCACCATTTTGGTTGGAGTTCCTGATTTGAAGCATTCCAGAAACTTCCAGCTCCAAGTGCAAAGACCAAGAAACCGGATTTCTGAACCCAAGGTATAACTGAGATCTGTTTTATGATTGAGATTGTTGGGTTCTTCAGAAGAGCGATCGCCTATCAAAATTATCTTGTTGGGAAAACTAATCAAAATAATGAGTGAGATTAATTGTTAATCTAATTGTAGGTTGGGTTTCCGATACGAAACACAACAGCACCATTTTGGTTAGATTTCCCGATTTGAAGTATTCCAGAAACTTCCAGCTCCAAGTACAAAGACCAAGAAACCGGGTCATCTTACCCAAGGTATAACTGAGAGCTGTTTTATGATTGAGATTGTTGGGTTCTTCAGAAGAGCGATCGCCTATCAAAATTATCTTGTTGGGAAAACTAATCAAAATAATGAGTGAGATTAATTGTTAATCTAATTGTAGGTTGGGTTTCCGATACGAAACACAACAGCACCATTTTGGTTAGATTTCCCGATTTGAAGTATTCCAGAAACTTCCAGCTCCAAGTACAAAGACCAAGAAACCGGGTCATCTTACCCAAGGTATAACTGAGAGCTGTTTTATGATTGAGATTGTTGGGTTCTTCAGAAGAGCGATCGCCTATCAAAATTATCTTGTTGGGAAAACTAATCAAAATAATGAGTGAGATTAATTGTTAATCTAATTGTAGGTTGGGTTGAGGCCCTTTACCCAACAGCACCATTTTGGTTGGAGTTCCTGATTTGAAGCATTCCAGAAACTTCCAGCTCCAAGTGCAAAGACCAAGAAACCGGATTTCTGAACCCAAGGTATAACTGAGAGCTGTTTTATGATTGAGATTGTTGGGTTCTTCAGAAGAGCGATCGCCTATCAAAATTATCTTGTTGGGAAAACTAATCAAAATAATGAGTGAGATTAATTGTTAATTTAATTGTAGGTTGGGTTTCCGATACGAAACCCTTCGGCTACGCGGCCCCTGAGCGTAGTCGAAGGGCAGGGCAACGCCCAACAGCACCGTTTTGGTTAGATTTCCTGATTTGAAGTATTCCAGAAACTTCCAGCTCCAAGTACAAAGAAACCGGGTTTCTACTATTATTTTAGGGATAAATACCGAAATTTGGCCTATTCCTGGTCATCTTAGCTAAGGTATAACCTCAATCTATTCTATTATTCAGATTGTTGGATTGTTCAGAAGCGCGATCGCGCAGGGATCCGCTTTGCGGTGCGCTGAAAAAGAGAGAAAGTAATGTTAAACTAAATTATACCATCTATTACAATGGTCCAACCAATGAAAAAGCAAGTTACCCTTGATGAAGCGGTCCAATTAGTTGAACAATTGTCTCCCATGGATAAAGTTCGTCTAATTGAAAAATTTTCGTATCAAATCCAACGAGAATTAATGGCGAGTCGAAATAAACCGAGAAAGTCATTACGAGGTTTGTGGAAAGGAAGTAATATTACTGACTCAGATATTGCAGAAGTTCGGCAAGAAATGTGGAAAAATTTTCCTCGTGAGGATATCTAATGATTAATGCTGTAACTGATACTCACGCTTTGATTTGGTATCTGGAAGATAGTCATCGTTTGAGCGATACTGCAAATGATATTTTTGAACAATGCGACAGAGGAGAAATTGTAATTTATATTCCGACAATTTGTTTGGTAGAAATAGTCAATTTTGGTTTCAGAGAAGTTAATATTTATACTAATCTTTAAGAATAGAAGTAGGGTGGGCATTGCCCACCAATATACTTTGATACTATTTTGGGAAAGATTTTCATGTTTACATCATTCAATTGCTCTCTAGTGGAGGAGATAAAATTTGGTTGTGGTGGGCGATGCCCACCCTACAATTCTCTATTCTCAAAGTCCCCCTATTTCCCCCAGTGGGGGGGACCAAGGGGGGGACCAAGGGGAGGAGGGGGAGTACCCATTTGTAGCAAACCGAAACGTATTTCATGTGACCCAGTGTTCTAGTGGATTGGATTTCAGCCAAGAAACCGGGTTTCTCTTATTCTTTTAAGGATTAATGTTGAAACTTGGGGAAGAAACCCGGTTTCTCAACCTACGGGGTAACCTCAATCTATACTATCATGGGATAAACTATTTTTCGCAAATATTTTCGTATTTCATATTAAATACCAAATCAAACAATTGCGCCATAAGCTGAAAGCCAATATTTTAATTCCTCTGTTAGTCCAGTAGCATTGGTAAAATTAGCATCCCGCACATCTGGAAGAAACCCAATTGTTTTGACTACTTGTTTTGACTTAATATCAAAAACCAAAATAGCACCAGTGGGAACAAGAATAACAATATTTGGATATTCCTGATTAAAACCGATGAATTTTGCACCGAATATAATACCGAGATCTCTTAACCACACATCAATATAACCGTCAATCCAACCCTCTTTTTCCCCATAAGAACTAACCCCAACTCTTTCGTGAGTTTTGGGATTAACCTCTTCTTTCTTACAACCGAGAGGTACGTAAGTTGTATCTATGGCCCGACTTTTGACCTCCTGTTCCAACCAGTGAAAATAACGGCTAAAATCTGCTGTTTCATCTAACAATTCATCGAAAGTATAGCACCAAATATCCCGATTATCTTCTTGCTGTAGTTCATCTCTCGCGGCACGACTGACCCGACGGGGTGCAACAATCCAGCCTTCATCAGTGTTATTTCTCTCTACAACTTCTCTAACTCTATGGATATCATGTATTCCCACTTCTCCATTCACACCTCGCACCAAAATCCGTTCAAAACCTCGTCTGGCAGGAATATTAATAATCCATTCAAAATAGTCTTCTGTTATATCTTTATAAGGCTCAAAACTATAGCCCAAAGTGGTAAACCACGATCGCAACTCTTTGGCTAACTCAGTGTCCTGGCCAGAAGATGCAACTGGTTCTTGGACTAGATCTTTTACTTCTTCTATACTTTTCTCTATTTGAGTTAATTTATGTTCCAACAGCACTTCATCGGGAGTCCTAGTACTTCGTGCCATGTTAATAAATATATCCCAAAATTCAAGAACTTCTCTTTTACAATCCAGCCCTTGAGTTTTTATTTCTTCCCCTAAAGGAGAATTCGCAACATAATCCTCCACTGGAACCAATAAAATATTCGGCTCGTCTTGCTCAAATGCTATATTAAAAGCTTGTTGAATTTCTTGTTTCCCAAATAATTCTAGTATTGCTTTAGGTTTACCAGGGCTATATTCAATTAAAGTATAAATATAAACTCCTTCAAAATCCTTAGGTGGTTCGGAGGGTTGGAGATTTAGCCTTTTGAGCAATTTAAGGAATCGGGGATTACGATCCAATTTACCTTTAACTGGTTCTAAGCTATAAGAAACTAATTCGCCGATAACGTCGTCTATAATAAACATAGGTCAAAAAAGTAAATTTTGCTACAGATACAATAGTGTTATAAACAATTGTAGTGCAGTGGCACGCTAAAAATGTGGATTAGTCAGCCAAGAAACAATCTCCCCAACTCAGAGTTTACCCTGGGTGCGGTCACAAACAGTTGAATTTTATATTCTCAATAGTCAAGGCTTACCCGCGATTGTTAGGCAGGCAGCCCAGAGGGCTACCCCACGATTGATTAATAGATATTCAGCCGAAAACAACTACTTTTGACCACACCCGTTTACCCTGTGCCTCTTCAATCCCTATACTAGCACAAAAAACCATTTTGCTGCTATCAATTTAGATCGAAAATTGAGATAACGGCTGATGGGTTACGGCGCTATCTAAAAATCTAACCTTAGTCGCGGCTTACTCTTAGGCAGCCCAGAGGGCTACCCCACGATTGATTAATAGATATTCAGCCGAAAACAACTACTTTTGACCACACCAACAACCAACAACCAACAACCAACAACCAACAACCAACAACCAACAACCAACAACCAACAACCAACAACCAACAACCAACAACCAACAACCAACAACCAACAACCAACAACCAACAACCAACAACCAACAACCAACAACCAACAACCAACAACCAACAACCAACAACCAACAACCAACAACCAACAACCAACAACCAACAACCAACAACCAACAACCAACAACCAACAACCAACAACCAACAACCAACAACCAACAACCAACAACCAACAACCAACAACCAATACTCAGGAAAAACTCAGAATAGTATAATGTTACAATCAGCTAATAGACCTAGCATTGAGGAAGAAAGGAACCACAATACCTAGATAATATGTAAGCTATGAAACTTCCCAGTCCAATGAAGAAATTACGCCAACACCTTGACCTCTCTTCCCTGCGGATGCGGCTGACTCTGGGAATAGCAACCGTATCCGCCCTGGGACTGGGAGGACTAACTATGTGGACTGGTTGGCAAATGCAACAGATACTCATTGCCACCCACAGGAAAAACATCCAATATATAGCCGATCGCTTTCCTCAGGATGTAGAAATATACAGCCAAATGATGCCCCCAGAAACGGGGTTGCAAATGGCCATCGACAATGTCACTACTGACAACGTCCTCCTCTGGGTCAAAGCACCGACAAACACCGTTACAGCTCAATCTAAAACCGTAACTGCAGAAATTAAAGACACTGCTTTACTAGCTTTGACAAAAGTAATGCCAATCCCAGAATTACAATATATAGAGGGACGCTACTGGCTGGTCTGTTCCAGTCCTTTAGAAGTAAAACAAGTTCAACTGGGCAAACTCTACATCGCTCAGGACATCACCCAAGACCAAACCATGTTCTTGAAAATCATGGGCAGTATAACTATTGCTTGCTTGCTTTTAATCGGCGGTATAACTATTGCTATAGCCCTCTACGTGCGAAAATCCCTCCAACCCCTACAAAGCCTAAGCCAACTCACGAAAAGGATTTCTGCGGACCGCTTGGGAGATACGCGAGTAGAACTACATAGCACCCCCAGAGAAGTACGGGAACTAGCTCAAACCTTCGACAAAATGCTGGTGCGCCTTTCAGAAGCATGGGAACACCAAAGAGAATTAGCCAGCAACGTTTCCCACGAACTGCGTACCCCCCTCACCCTAGTGTCTGGCTATCTCCAAAGTACCCTACGGCGAGGCCAGAATCTCACCGAAACCCAGCGGGAAGCATTGACTATTGCTGCTTCGGAAGCAGAACGTACTGTCAAACTACTGCAAGACTTACTGGACTTAGCTAGAGCAGATAGCGGTAACATGCACTTCCAACTCCAATCCGTAGCTCTTAAAGATTTAGTAGCAGAAGTAGTAGAAATGACCCGACAAGGGAGCGATCGCATCATTGAACTACAATATCTAACTCACCCTATCCCTATTCAAGCAGACCCCCTGCGGCTGAGACAAGTATTAGTAAACTTACTAGACAACGCCATTAAATATTCCGAGAAAGAAAAACCCATCCAAGTCAGAATAGAAGAGAAAGACCATCTAATTTTAATTGCGGTAATAGATAGTGGTATAGGCATTCCCCTTTCCCAACAAGCGAGAATCTTCCAACGCTTTTATCGAGTAGACGAAGCGCGGTCGCCTCAAACAGGAGGTACGGGTTTAGGCTTATCCATCGTCAAAACCCTCGTAGAAGGCATGGGAGGAACCATCTCAGTTCGTTCCCAACCAGAAAAAGGAAGCACCTTTACTGTAGCTTTTCCTCTTGCCTTTAATTTTCAAGTAAAATAAGACGACGAATTGGATATTGAGACCGAGTTAGAAAACCAAAATAACCAGGATATTTAGCGGCCAATTGATAAAAAAATAACTGCCAACCTAACCAGGAAAAAACAGCAGGAAATAAAGTGGAAATTCCATAGCTAAAATTACCTTGTTCAAGAGCGATTAAACCCCAATGCAATTGGAGATAGGTTTTAACAGTAGACAGTGAAGGTATTCTTCTATTAGGCTGAGGGCAGACCAAAGAATGAATTTTTTTCTTAATTAAAAAATTAGTTTTTAGTCTTGTATCTAGGGAAAACTTTTGATTCTCACCTCCTGGCCAAACCGTGCGGTAAGCCAGACGTTGATTGATAAAAATGCCATCTCCGAAGCGAGCAATTTTAATCCAAGAGTCGATATCATCAAAATTAGTATCTAAAGCAGAATCCCAACCCCCAGATTCCAGAAAAGCATGCCGACGGAAAGCAACTTGAATGGGAGTACCGAAAGGAACTAATTCTAAAAGCATGCCATAGTGCAGGTCTTCTTGGGGAATATAGAAAGCCTTTCCCGGACCTACTCGCCGGGTAAGACTTAGTTGAACTCCATTTTCATCTACTTGTGCTGCTTGTACGGAGCAAATTGCTGCTTGAGGACGAAGGGCGATGGCTTCCCTAATTTCTGCGATACAATTCTTGGCAAGATAGTCATCATCATCCATCAGCTTAATCCAATCACCAGTGGCCCTGGCAACTCCAGCATTTACAGATGCAGAATGACCCAAATTGTTAGCATTGCGCTGATATATTAGACGATTAGGAGCGAGGGATTGAGATAAATTAGTGACGTACTCCTGAGTTCCATCAGTAGAACAGTCATCCACCACAATTACTTCACAAGGTATTGTTTGTCCCAGAGCAGTATTAATCGCTCGACGCAACAAAGACAAGCGATTGTAGGTAGTGATAACTATACTAAATTTCATGATATCTCTCGGGAAAACGGAAACCGCGATGTTTGGCGTTGCATCTCTGTGGGATGATTTGGATATATGCCCAAAATTTTTTCCTTATTTACCAATAGTTTCAGCTCATTGAAATTGGACTATAGCAATCAGTAATCAGATGTGAGAACTAGTTAACGCTATGAAGACCAAGACAGCCTCACTCCCAACTCATAAATCATTCCTGATTGCTATATCCCTCTTCTGTCTTGGAATTATACAAAGCATTCTGGAGTCCAGCTACCGTGTAAACCGTAAGGAATGTGATGTTGCAAATGGATAGTGGCCATGGCCCCCCGATTCAAATCCCGTCCATCTAAAATAACCACATCAGAGCGATGATGCTCACTGTCGTAAATCAAACTTAACACCCAACCCTCATCTTCTCTCGTAGCCTCGGGATGAGGTACGAAAATAGGCTCGCTAACGAAACCTTGAGGGGCAAAAGAACAAAGCTGACTCTCCCCACTTGCCAAATCCAGTTTTTCAATAGCCTGGACGGGAGCATTGCCTGTAGGATGGTGAGTAGCGCCAATAAATAAATAACGGTAGTTCCGACCTACGTTTGACTGGTTAACAACAGGAAACTCACAAGAGCGAGAGTTTAACATCTCCTTTTCAACTTTTTCATTTTTTAAATTGAGTTTAAATCGCCACAACTGTCCTGGCGCTAAAGTGGAAAAATCCACTTCTTGATAGCTAGAATCCGGGTCAATCTGAGTTAAAGACTGATAGCAAACTGAATCTACGTAAATTTCATCTCCAGACTCAAAAGCATTGGCGTGATGAAAAATAAAGCCAGACTCTACTGCCAGTATTTTCATCTTATTAAAGCCCCCCTTATTAAGGGGGGTTTGGGGGGATAGCTTGGTTTGGGGGGATTTAGAAGAAACACTGCGAGGAATAACGATAACTTGAGTGGGTCGATTAGCTAAAAAGTGAACGCACTCCCCAGCACCCCGAAATCCCAAAGCAAAAGGCAAAGGATTAAACCGCACGGGGTTTTGGAAGAAAATGCAGTAGTTGGGAGTAATAGCAAAATCGTGGATAAAGGCAAAACCGGGAACAATATGGGAGTGACGACGCAATAACTTACCATCTGGCTTGAATTCATAGATGGTAATCTTGCTAGAAAGACCTGGTTTAACAGAGAAATTGACCAAACAAGGGTCTCCTGTCTCATCCAGAAGGGAATTAGGGTCGATTCGAGGATGGGCAGAAAAAGCGTCTCCCGGTGCCAGAACCCCATCGAGATAATCCAAACCGAGAGTATCCAGGTTATGAGGATCCAAACCATAGGGTTCCGCAGCTTCCCAGAGGGCGAGCAATTTACCTCCCCAGTAAATTATATTGGTATTGGCGATATTTTTCAGCCGGAAGTCAAAAGCATTATTCAGCCAGCCTCCCGGTTTCTGAGTCCCGAATACACCGCGATAGAGAATTTTGCCCGCTTCCTGTTCTTGGACGAAAGCTTCAGTACGGACAAAGCGGTTGCGAAAATGAACTCGCCCTGAGCGAAAAGAAATAGCGCAAACCAGGCCATCTCCATCAAAAGGGTGGCGAATGGGAGTACCATGAATATCTAATAAACCGGGACCGTTGCGAAATAGAGTACCGTTGAGTTCCGGGGGAATTTCTCCTTCAATGTCTTCAACCCAATAGTCATATTCCTGAGGTTGAGATTGATAGCCTTTTTTCCAGTCTTCAGTTTTAAAGGATGGGCTTGATATCATTGGTTGTTTGTTGTTTGTTGTTTGTTGTTTGTTGTTTGTTGTTTGTTGTTGGTTGTTTGTTGCCTGCACTGAGCTACGCGAGAGTGTTGGTTGCTTGCACTGAGCTACGCGAGAGTGTTGGTTGTTTGCCATTAATGGCAATGGGCAATATTTTTAAGATTTATTACTTTTTATATCTAATTGTAACACAATGGCTATAGAGGAGCAAAAAAATGATAGGTAAACTAGGGCAGCAAATTCGCAGTTCCTTGTCCGATGTTCGCGAGTTTGGTTTCGTGGCGATCGCCATTCTGGCAGTCAGCTTCCTAATATTGGGACTGCGTCATGGGGGTAGATTGGAATATTGGGAACTACAAGCTTATGACAAATTAGTACGTTGGCAAAAAGAGCAAAAACCAGATTCTCGGCTGTTATTGGTGACTTTTGACGAAGAAGATATTCGCCAACTGGAACAATGGCCATTTTCTGACCGTATTTACGCCCAGCTTTTGAGTACGTTGCAATCTTATCAACCCAAGGCGATCGGACTGGACGTATATCGAGATTTTCCCGTAGAACCGGGTTATGAAGAATTTGTGGAACAATTACAACCAGCCAATGTATTTGCTATTCGCAGTATCGATACCCTCAGCGGAACTCCAGCACCCCCATCTATAGCAAGTCAACGAGTGGGCTTCAATGACATACTCGTAGATCCAGATGGAGTAGTTCGTCGCAATCTTTTCTTTGCTGGTTCCCAAGATGGCACTCTTTTTTCTTTTTCCCTCCGGTTAGCACTGGCATATTTGAAAGACCAGGGTATTTCCCCTCAATCCAGCAAGGAAAATCCTCAGTATCTCCAGTTAGGACCAGCAACTTTATTTCCCCTTCAACCTAATAGTGGCAGTTATAGCAAAATTGACAGCGGCGGTTATCAAATTTTACTCAATTACCGCACGGGAAAGGAGATTGCTCCTGCAGTTTCTTTTCGTCAAGTGCTGGCAGGGGAAATCAAGCCAGAATTAGTCAAAGATAAAATAGTCCTAATTGGTTCCACAGCCTCCAGTCTCAAAGACGATTTTTTTACTCCCTATAGCCGAGGGGAATCCTCAAGTCAAAAAATGCCTGGGGTAATAGTTCACGCTCAAATGGTGAGCCAGTTATTGGATGCAGCCACAGGAGACCGTTCCCTATTTTGGTTTTGGTCAGAAGAACAAGAAATCCTGTGGATTGTAGGTTGGGTATTCTTAGGAGCCATTATTGCTTGGAGTTTCCGCCATCCAGTTGTTCTCACTATTTTTGTGGCTGGTGGTTTGGCTGGCTTATTAACTATCGTTAACTATGTTTTTAGTATTTCTGGCTGGATACCGCTGATGGCTCCAGGGCTAGGATTCGTAATAGTAATAGGAATTACTAATCCTATCAAGACCATCAGCAGCAACAAATCGTTATGAAACTGCTGGGTCAGAATACCTCCCCAGAAATTGCCAACGCCTTGTGGCAAGAGCGCGATCGCCTGCTCACTTCCGGCAAATTGCCGGGAGTATCTCTAACTGCCACATTACTATTTTTAGATTTAAAGGGATTTAGCACTATTTCGGAAACCATGACTCCAGAAGAGTTGCTCAATTGGTTGAACGAACTATTAGGAGAAATTGGCCATGAAATAGTAGTCCACAAAGGAATTATTAATAAATTCACTGGAGATGGTTTGATGGCAGTATTTGGCGTACCCATACCCCGAACCACATCAGAAGAGATTGCCGCTGATGCTCGCAACTCCGTCAATTGTTCCTTGGCCATCGCCCATTACTTAGATGAGATTAATATTAATTGGCAAAAGCAAGGTTTGCCCCTCATGCAGATGCGTATAGGAATTTTTACTGGACCGATAGTAGCTGGTAGTTTAGGAGGCAAAGACCGAATCGAATATGGAGTTATTGGCGATACAGTCAATACTGCAGCTCGTCTAGAAGGCTGCGAAAAACACCGTCAACCTTCCAACTGTCGCATTCTCATTGGCCAAGAAACTTTAGTTCATCTAGGGGATGAGTTTGAAGTGGAAGCCTGGGGCCCTTTAGCTCTTAAAGGTAAACAACAAATGGTGGATGTTTATCGAGTTGTTAGGAATAAAAATTTGACTGAAGAAGAGGGAAGTTGATAGTTGATAGTTGATAGTTGATAGTTGATAGTTGATAGTTGATAGTTGATAGTTGATAGTTGATAGTTGATAGTTGATAGTTGATAGTTATATTAGCTCTTGTCTAGCCCCCTAACCCCCAACATTGGGGGAAAACTCCTCAAAGTACCCCTTATCAAAGGGGTACTTTGATAATATAGTATTCTAAGATAATATAGTATTCTAATATCAAATCTAAAAATGTGGATTAGTCAGCCCAGAAACCGGGTTTCTTCTATTATTTTAAGGATTAATGCTAAAATTTTGGACAGAAACCCGGTTTCTCAACCTACGGAATAACCTCAATCTATACTACGATGCAACGCCACTATTTGTAGCAAAAATTTTTGTATTTCATATAAGTATTTACAAAACCTCTCAAACTACTATTATATCTGTAGCATTCTTTTTCAGATTTCATGTTATATTCCGTGGGATAGCCCTCTGGGCTGTTCTGACTCCCAGAAATTAGCTTTTAGTGAGCATATTTGTGTTGAGGTTCACAGGGACTTATAGCAGTTGACAGTTGATAGTGGACAGTTGATAGTTATACAGCTTGCAGTGAGCGGAGTCGAACTGCAACCTGCGGTTGCTGGAACTCAATAGTAAACACTTTCATAGGCTGGTATATAGATGTACATATTGACCAAGGAACCCTATATTCTATATTCACCACTCAGAAGCAGAAAAACTCGACACGATTCTTTCCTCATATTGCTGGATTCCGGTGGGGTAGCCCTCTGGGCTGCCCCACAGGGGTTATATTAAATCCCACTTTCCGCACGTTAAATTGACGAAAATGATTATCATTATCGAGCATAAATTGACTTAACCAAGCTCTATCTATCTCTGGGCTTATAATCTAGAGTGCGCAATTTTGGTTAAATATGTTTAGGTTTGCTACAAACAGGGGGGTAGACTTTTAACATATAAGTATTGTAGCATCTAGAAATGATGAGGAACTGTTATTATATTTGTAACATCCTTCTTCAGGTTTCATATTAATTCTTTGTTTCCTGCTGCAGGGTTATTCGTTTCAACCAATGAGAGGTATGTAGAATGGAGAAAAAGTTGGGAACAACTGGGAGTCTAATAGAACAATGGAGAAACAGTAATGCTATATAAGCAATTGTAGGTTGGGTTGAGCGATATAACTTGTGTTGGGTTTCGTTACCTAAACCAAACCTACGAAAAATAAAATATTTGTATAAAAAGTTGACTGGCAATTTGGAAGGTTTCTATTCATTCCGTTTAACTCTTAAGGATAGGATTTTGTATAAGATTGATTTCCAAGAAAGAATTATTGATAGGACTTACGCAAATAACTCTCTTATTCCGGGTTTCTGACCTGGATCGAACGGCTCAAATCAAGATTTTTCGTAGAGAAACCCGGTTTCTGCGTAAGTCCTGATTGATATTCATCGAATTAAAACTCATTATGGTGATTAGTGGCTGCTGTACAGCTCATCTTGGGGATAAATTATTAAAAAAATATTTATTTGGGATATTATACTGTATAAGTTAACCTAATCTAAGTTAGACGCAGTTTTTCGGTTCTTAGGAGTTTTTGTGAAGGGGCGATCGTCGCTTCTTAATTCTTTCAGGACTTACGCAAACAAACCTAGAAACCGGGTTTCTCGCCAGGATAAAACGGCAAAATCCAGATTTTTAGTTCAGAAACCCGGCGAATGCTAAGTCCTATCTTTGTTTCCTACTGCAGGGTTATTCGTTTCAACCAATGAGAGGTGTGTAGAATGGAGAAAAAGTTGGGAACAACTGGGAGTCTAATAGAACCAATACGCATTCCAGAAGGCTTTTTGTTCATTGACCTGACGCAAACTTGTGGTTTTCTGTTCTTCTTGTTCTTCATATTGTTATGGTGTGGCATATCTTTCTCTCAATTTGCTATTGCATTATTTCAATTTCTCGCGGAACCCAGTTTTTCCTCCCTTGCCTCGGTTTTGTTTCTCAGCATATTTGTGGCAATTGGAGTTATTGGGATAGTATTCGGAAGAAGATTCCTGATAGTCCTTCTGAAGCTAAAAACAGCAGAGGTTATTTTACCCACCTATCCCTTGCGCATGGGAGAGTCCTGCAGAGTACGATATCGTCGTCAGCTTCGTACTGGCTCTATCTCTAGACCTGGTAAGATTACAGCTAAATGGCTCTGCTACGAATGGGTTCAATATCGCCAAGGTACAGATACAAAAACTGTCACTCATACTCTTTGGGAAACAGACTTGCCTTCTAGGTCTGTCTCTTCTGGAACAACAAGATTAGAATACGATGCAACAGTGAAGGTTCTAGATGAAGGGCCTCCTTCTTTAGATAAAACCCGTAATAAGGTGATATGGGAGTTGCAAGTCAATTTGGATTTGCCTGGAATTACTTTTACTAAAAATACTTCTCACTTTAGGTTCAAAGTCTCACCAGAGGTATTCAGATGATTAATGTCCGTTTAGAACAAACAGAAATCGTTGTTGGGGAAACCCTTTCCGGTACTCTCATCTGGCAGGCTTCTGATGGCAGTAACACTCCTAAAAATGCCAGCGTCTCGATTCGTTGGTATACGGAGGGTCGAGGAACTACCAACCATGAAACCGTGCAAGAACTGCTCCTCGACCCCAATCGATTGATCTCTTCTCGACGGTCTCCTCTTCCTTTCTCCTTCCAGATTCCTTATGACGGGCCAATTACCTACAATGGCTCTCTCATTCGTGTCATTTGGGAACTGGAGGTCTCCATCCAGATGCCAGGTTTATTTAGAAAAAAAGACAAGCAAACATGGCCGTTTCAAGTGCTTCCTCGATAGGGAGAATACCTGTGAGTTCCAATCTCAACATGAATCCTTATTTAGCCCTGGGACTGCAGCGCAATCCCTTTATTGCAGAAGATAAACCGGGAGTACCTGCCCAGTTGTGGATCGATCGCGGCTGGTCCAGTCCTCCACCCCTTCAGGCCAAGCAGTTAGTACAAGTAATGGGAGTCAAGGGGGCTGGCAAAACCTCCCACCTGAAACATTGGCAAGCAGAGACAGGAGGAACCTATTGCTACTATCCTCCAGGATGGGGAAGAGTGAAAGTACCCACTGTTGAGAAAATTGCCTATTGGGATGAAGCTAATCGCATTCCCTTGCCCTTTCTCATAGTAGCTCTTGCTAGGGCGGCTCTCACCCATGCCACTATTGTTGCTGGAACCCATGGGGATTTAGGCAGGATTGCCCGTCTCTTAGGGCTGAGGGTGCAAACCATTCACCTTCCTCCATTAGATGCTGAAGCGCTGATAGTGTGGACAAAGTGCCGCATCGAAGCAGTTCGCTTGCCCCACAGAGACTGCTACCTTATTTTATCTCGGGAACGAGCCCAAGAGATTGTGGGGCTTGCTGGAAATTCCTGGCGAGATGCGGCAGACCGTCTTCATATTTGGGCTGCGGAAACTGCTGGAAAAAGGATTTATACAAAGTTGCCCCCTAAATCCCCCCATGTTGGGGGCTTAGAGGGCTAAATCCTATAGGTACGATATATTCGGATATGATATTAAATTGGGAAAGTAGGCGCTAAAGCCAAAATGTTAGCGCCTAAGTAGATTGTTAATTAAGGGTTTTCGCTTTTGTCGGTTTGAAAATAGAGCGCCACTAGGAAAATAGTGGGAACAAACACAAAAAGAATACTGGCAATAAAACCAAGATCGTTAACTTGCATTGAAAAACAGCCTCCCTGTAAATTTATTTAAACCATTTGTTTTTAGGATATCATCAGAGAGGCCGATGGCGAGATTAAGGTTTCGTTTTGACGCTGACCGCTCCATTAACCAAAGTTTGGCAAGCTAAACGGTAACTAGGGGGTTTCCGTCTCAATCTTCGTTCTTCAAAGGCTGTACGGGGGGAAAGGTTTTCCATTCCGGAAATAATCTCAACGACACAAGTACCGCATTGACCGTATCCACCGCAGTTTACCACTTTGCCTTTGAGGGTATAGATATCGATCTGATTCTGAATCGCTTTTTCCCTCAAATTAGCACCATCAGCAGCTTCTACTAGTTTATCTTCGTTGATGAACGAGATATTCGCCATTTCCTCTCCTTAAAATTAGCCTCTTATATTAAGAAATTATAAAAAATTTGCCTATCTTGCTGGTAGCCGTAGAGAAATATGCTATACCCAGAAATTTAAGGTGGTGAGGAGCGAAGGAAAGAAGAAGGAAAGAAATTGGCTTAGATTTTATCGAACAGTTGATTGTCTGGTAGATTGCTCACAGCTCGTTCTAGAGTTGCCAGTCTTTGATTGTAGTTGATAATGGCACTGAGGAGGTTTCCTCGAGCATTAGTCAGTTCGGTCTGAGCTTCAATCACATCGGTTTGGATCCCCACACCAGCTTGGAAGCGCAAACGAGCCAGTCGCAAACTTTCTTCAGCTAAGGTCACGGCTATTTTAGCAGTTTCGATGTTTTTCTGGTTCGCTTCTAGCTCGTAATAAGCTTGTTCTACCTGCAAACGAATCTCGTTACGCTGGTTGGCAAACTGAGTTTCCGCGATCGCCACATCCACTATTTCCTGATTTCTCCTGGCTTTGGCAGTGCCCCCATCGAATAAAGTCCATCGCAGCCTCGCTCCCAGAGTAAAGCCATCAGCTGGACCCACCTCATCATTTAAAACTTCCAAAACATCGTAAGTAGCAAATAAACTGACTGTGGGTCTGATGGCTGCTAATTGAACAATTTGCTGCTCTTCGTCTATTTCTCGTTGCAACAAAAATTGCTCCAACTCCGCCCGATTTCTGTAAGCGAGGACAATGGTCTCTTCTAGAGAAAGGTTCCAGTCTCCAGCAACTTCAATAGGGTCGGCAGCTTGGATATTCACCTGTTGTCCCGCACCCAACCGTTCTACCAGTTGTCGTTGGGCTGATTTCTCGTTAGAACTCGCCAGAGTTAGCCTTTGTTCTGCATTGGCTAAATCCACCTGCGCCCGCAAGACATCAAATTTGGTGCCCAAACCAGCTTTTTCCAGTAATTCCGCATCTCGTAAACTCTGTTTTGCTTCTTTGACCGCTGCTTGTTCAATCCCCACTTGAGCGTTAGCATTTTGCAAGTTATAGTAATCGGTAGTAATCTCAAAGCGGATTTGTTCGGCGATCCTTTCTATGTCTAAAAGATCGACCCGAATCTGGGTTTCAGAAGCGCGAATTTGTGCGGACCTGCTGCCTCCAGTGTAAATATTGTAGTTTAATTGGAGATTGGCATTAAATGAACTGTTAATGGTGTCATTATCCAATAGATTTGAATTTCTCAGAGCTGCTCTTGCTAAGGATATTTCCGTGTTGGCGGAATCAGCCCTGGTAAAATCTACTTGAGTGCTGAGGGTGGGATATTTAGCCCCCAAAGCTTGCCGTAAAACTTCCCGAGAGCGTTCCAGTGTCAGTTTTGCTAGTTGCAAGTCTTGATTATTTTTTTCGCCCAGTTCGATCGCCTCTTTCAGGGTAATAGCCTGGGAATTTTCGATTCTGACTTCATCGGCTTCGGTGGGAAAAAGTAAAGGGTTGGGACTAGGGTTGAGGTCTTCAGTAGATTGGCTAATCAGCAGAAAATTTGGGGAAGATTCCTCAGAAGTGAGATTTTCCCCTTCAGGTGTTGTGGGTTCTATGACCTCGGTGGAGGAAAGTTCTGATTGGGTGTTAGAAGGGATTGGAGTTGTTTGGTTGGGGACAGAAAAACTAGATTGTTGATAATCTGTCCGATCCACTACCGTAACCAAGACTTCCGAGTTTTCTTCTTTTTGTTCTATTATCTCAGAAGAAGGAACAAGTCCGTTGGATTTGGTTGAAACTGGAGATGATTCTAGTGCTGTTGCTGCGACTGAATAAGCCAAAGCTAAGATTGCACTCACACCACATAAGAGAAATTGACGAAAAACTAGCATTGAGCGTTTTATTTCTAGTTTTGCATTCCTATAGTAACATATATAGCAGTTGACAGTTGATAGTGGACAGTTGATAGTTATACTGCTGGACAAGGTTGCTCTGATATCATAGTAAACACTTTCATGGGCCAGTATATAAGCATTTCTCATACTTGTTCGCTCATCAAAAATAGGTCCAGAAGCAGTCCGCAGGTTTATAGGTGTAGCTCATTCGCAGCAGAAACGCTATAGTGAGTCTAATTCTCAGTAATATGCAGATTTTTGGTATAGCTGGCTACAGTTTTGTTTTTTTAACCGCACACTTCGGCTTCGCGGCCACTGAGCGGAGCCGAAGTGCAGTGGAACGATGAACGCAGATGAACGCAGATGGTTATTGGTGGGAAGCAGAGGGGGGACTTTTAACTTTTAACTTTTCTCAATTCAATTGCTAATCTTGCCTTTCAATTATAGCTTGAAATTCTGGCAGTTCTCTAATGCTGTCAAAATCAGTATCTGTTTTGGCTGTTTCTAAATAGCTTAGATCTAAAGCGATCGCTTCTTGTAAACTGGCAACAGCTTTATCGTTTTCTCCCTGCAAAGCATAGCAGCAACCTCGATTGTAAAAAGACCATGGGTCTGATTGAAGCTGCAAAGCTTGGTTAAAACTGATAATTGCATCTGGATATTCTCGCAGGTAATATAGTGCCGTTCCCCTTTGCTGCCAAGCTTGTAAATAGTCTGGATTGATATCCAATAGTGCATCGAAGTCTGTAATGGCCTTTTCATATTGTTTTAAATGCAAGAAAGCACAACCTCGATAAAAAATTGAATCTGGTTGCTGGCTTAATACTTTATTCAACTCAACAATTGCTTGTTGATATTCTTCGAGATTATAGAGAACTAAACCTAAACCATAGGTTGCATCTAGATAGTTTGGGTTTATTTTTAAAGCTTCACGAAAACTAAAAACTGCCTCTTTATACCTTTTCAGTGCGTTTAAAATGTTCCCTTGAAAATTCCACCATTGGTAGATATCGTCCGGCTTAATTTCCAGAATTTTTTCCACACATTTCAGCGCTTCTTCATACCGTTCTGAATAATATAAAGCCTCGCATTTATACCCCAATACGTTGGAAGCATTATTGTTTATAGCCAAGAGTTAGCGAAAATTAGCGATCGCTTCTTCTTTTCGCTCTAACAGCAAGTAAAACTTAGCCCGCAAATACCAAGCTTCAATAGATGCGGGCTTAAGAGTTAAGGCTCTCTCTAATCTAACCAGACCTTCCTCATATCTTTCTAAATAAAATAAAGACCAACTGAGCTGTAACCAACTGAGATAGTGATTAGAATTTAGTTGGGTAGTTTTCTCAAAATAGGTTACTGCTTCTGTAAACCTTTGCTGGTCAAACTTTTGTTTTCCAGCATTATACCAATCATACCAAGTTTTCGATTGATTATATTTCATCTTGTTGTTTGTTGTTTGTTGTTTGTTGTTTGTTGTTTGTTGTTTGTTGTTTGTTGTTTGTTGTTTGTTGTTTGTTGTTTGTTGTTTGTTGTTTGTTGTTTGTTGTTATAGCTTCTATTTAAATACTACTCAATTTTCTATTTTTGTCAACCCCCATTCTCTCGTAAATTATTGACAATTATTTTCAGTAATTTGCAGATTTTTGGTATAGCTGGCTACAGTTTTACCATGATGGACTTTTTTAACCACAGATGAACACAGATGAACACAGATGATTGAGGATAGTTATTGGTGACAAGCACTATAACTATCAACTATCAACTATCAACTATCCACTATCAACTATCAACTGCTTTATATTTCCGCAACAAAGATTTAAAGTGTTTGTTGTGGCGAAGAATATCTAAATCCTCATCCGTTCGAGCCAACTCTAAATACTTCTCTTGATTTAATTTAATTGCTTCCTCAATCCAACTAACAGCCAATTTCATCTTTTTTTGCAACCCATAGCAAAAGCCCTTATTATACATGCCATTAGCATGGTCTGGTTTAATTTCCAAAGAGCGATTGATACTAGCTATAGCTAAATTCACCTTTCCCATCAAAGCCAGAGCGTAACCTCGATTATCCCAAGCTTCGTGATTATTGGGATCGCACTCAATAGCTTTATCGTAAGAAGCAACGGCTTTTTTCCATTCTCCCTCTTTGCGCAAGAATACTCCTCGATTGTTCCAAGCGTGAGTTTCTAAAGGGTTGATTTCTAAAGCTTTCTCGAAACAAGCAAAAGATTCTTCTTTTCTCCCCAAACGATCCATAACTACCCCTCGATTGAGCCAACTCTCCATATGTTCGGGGTCTATTTCCAGGGCTTTATCGAAGTTAGATAAGGCTTCCGTATCTTGTTTGGCGAACAACAAAGCACAACCTCGATTGTACCAAAGTTGTGCTTCATCTGGCTGGATGGCAATGGCTTTATCGAAACTGCGCAATCCAGCTTTCAATCTACCTAAATTTGCTTGGGCTTGGCCTCGATTGGAATAGGCTTTATAATAATTGGGATTTAATTCCAAACATTTGTCAAAACAGGGAATAGCCTCTAGTTCCCTCTTTAACTCCAGCAAACAATTACCTTTGTGAAACCAGGCTTCGTAATGGAAATGCTCCAGTTTGATTAATTGGGTAAAATTAGCTAAACTGTCTTCAAATCGCGCCCATTGATATAACACAAGACCTCGATTCAACCAAGCTTGTAAATCCAGAACGTTATATTTGAGTGCTCGATCGAAACTGTTGAGGGACTCTTCATATTGTTGCAAATGACCGAAGGCTAAACCGCGACAACACCAAGCACCACCTAAATCCGGTTTTAATTCTAAAGCATTGTCTAACAATTCAATTGCTTTGGTAAACTCTCTGGACTCTAAAAATTCTATTCCTTGACGAAATAAGGATTCTGCTTTTTCTTCTGTATTCATAATTGGTAGTGGATAGTTGATAGTTGATAGTTGATAGTGGATAGTGGATAGTTGATAGTTGATAGTTGATAGTGGATAGTTGATAGTTGATAGCAGGGAAAGTCCCCCTTTGATAAGGGGGATTTAGGGGGATAGGAAATTTACTCTTGAGGAGTAACATCCGGTAAAGGACGCTTCCACCAATAAAGCCATGCTAGTCCCAGAAGTCCAAAAGCGATCGCCCCCAAACTAACTAGTTGAGCCATACGCAAAGGTCCCAACATTAAGCTATCAGTTCGCAACCCTTCAATCCAAACCCGACCGCTACTATAAGCGATGGCGTAGACAAAAGCTAGGGTTCCCGTTTGTAACTTTTCTCGATGCTTTAATCCCCAAAAGAAAATAAACATCAGCAAAGCAAATACCATTATATTCCAAAGAGATTCGTAGAGAAACGTGGGATGAAAAAATGCGCTATCAATATACTGGAAGGGACGGTTATTGATAGGAATAAACAGTTTCCAAGGTAAATCCGTAGGACTACCGAAAGCTTCGGAATTAAAGAAATTTCCCCAACGTCCGATGGCCTGTCCTAAAATTAAAGAAGGGACTATTATATCCATTAACTGCCAAAAGGAAATTTTATTGAGACGGGCAAAAATAAGAGCGGCCATAGTGCCACCAATAATTGCACCGTGAATGGCAATTCCGCCTTTCCAAACAGCGATAATATCTTCAGGACGATTGGCATAGGTTTGCCATTCAAAGAGGACGTAGTAAATTCTAGCACAGGGAATAGCAGCCAGAACCATCCAAACAGCAAAGTCTGGAATTAATTCTGGATTGACCTTTCTGCGAGAAGCTAGATATTGAGATAGATTAACCCCAATGAACACTGCTGAGGCAATTAATAACCCGTACCAGCGAAGAGCAAAGGAACCTATTTCAATAATTATAGGGCCTGGGGATTGAAATTGAAAGGCTAAAAGCATGTTGGTTGTTGGTTGTTGGTTGTTGGTTGTTGGTTGTTGGTTGTTGGTTGTTGGTTGTTGGTTGTTGGTTGTTGGTTGTTGGTTGTTGGTTGTTGGTTGTTGGTTGTTGGTTGTTGGTTGTTGGTTGTTGGTTGTTGTACCTTGATCTAAATAATTTCTATTTAAATTTTTCCTTTTCCCAAAAAGGTACGTTCGGAAAGGTAAAATGCGGTAAATGCCTCTTCAAAATCATCCGCCACCGATTTCTCTGCTAGTCCCGTATCCAAGAGGGCAGATTGCCACGCCTTTACTTTTGGATAGTTTGCCACAAAATCGTATTTGGTGTGTTGTTCGATTATGGCAGCGCGATGAAGCAAGGGCAACCAGGCAATATCCACATTGCTCAAGCCTTGGCCTTTAAAATAAGGCCCCTCACCCAACTGCTTTTCGGCTTTGGCAAATGCTTTGCCCAGTTTCTGGCTGCGTTCCGCCAGAATATCTCGATCGGCGCTTTGCATGGCACTGCACTGAACGAGATAGTGCTTGGTGGCCTGATAGCTCCAAGCTCGGTCAATGGCCCGCTGTTCGGGAGAAACGTTCGCTTCTAGGGGCGTGGCCATGTCATCGAGATACTCGGCGATCGCATCCGATTCAAACAGGGATATGCCCGATTCAGTAATTAGGAGGGGTACCTGAGCGGTGGGGGAGATATCCAGAAACCACTGGGGTTTGTCTTTTAGATTGATATAGTCGATTTCGTAGGCTAGGTTTTTTGCTTCTAGCAAAGCGGTTATACGTTGCACGAAGGGACAAATCTTAAAGCTAACTACCTTGAGCATTTTTCGTTCCTCGGTTGTTGGTTGTTGGTTGTTGGTTGTTTGTTGTTGGTTGTTGGTTGTTTGTTGTTGGTTGTTGGTTGTTTGAATGATAAGGGTGACTTTGAGAATTAAGAATAGAAAGAAAGGAAAAAAACCGAACATTACAACAATAAAATCTTACCAATAACCACCGGAAATCATCTGTGTTCATCTGTGTCCATCGTTCCACTGCACTTCGGCTACGCGGTCCCTGCCCTTCGGCTCCGCTCAGGGGCCGCGAAGTCGAAGGGCAGGGACCGCGAAGCCGAAGTGTGCGGTTTTTTCTTAGATTTAAATTTCTTGGTCTAGTGATAGGAATTTGTAGGTTGGGTAGAGCGATAGCGAAACCCAACACAAGTATCTGGTTTTGTTGGGTTTCGTTGCCTCAACCCAACCTACAATAGAATCAACTCTATTCCCATATTTTGGTATATTCCCGGTTTCTGAACCAGCGCCATCTACTTTAGTTGTTGGTTGTTGGTCATTTGTTGTTTGAATTAGTTAATTGAGAAATAGAAAGAAAACAAAAAAACAGCAATTACCACAATAAAACCCCACCAATAACCATCTTAGATCATCTGTGTTCATCTGTGTTCATCTGTGGTTCAATTTCTTGGTCTAGAGCAAGAGTAGGGTGGGCATCGCCCACCACAACTGATTTTGGGTTGTATTGCCCAAAATAATCCGGTACATTCTCAACTTTTCTCTAGACAAAAAAGCCGAGTTTCTCATCTATCGATAGAGTAGCTCTCAGAAATTTTTAAATCTAGCAAGCTAGTAATAGTTTTGCCATATTGCTTGTCAGCCCCATTAATTATCGATTATAGCAATGAACAATTAACAATTAAGACTTCTGGAAAGCTTTTAGGTATTATAGCGCGTAGCGCTATAAAACTATCAACTGTCCACTATAGCAATCAGGAATGATATGTGAGAAAAGCATATTTCCGACCCTACCGGCACAATCGGTACTTTACGAAATTTTTTGTCCATGGCCAAGTGAATGCGATCGCCAGCTCAAATAAATGCGATCGCCAGCTCAAATAAATGCGATCGCCAGCTCAAATAAATGCGATCGCCAGCTCAAATAAATGCGATCGCCAATTCAAATAAATGCGATCGCCAATTCAAATAAATGCGATCGCCAATTCAAATAAATGCGATCGCCAATTCAAATAAATGCGATCGCCAATTCAAATAAATGCGATCGCCAATTCAAATAAATGCGATCGCCAATTCAAATAAATGCGATCGCCAATTCAAATAAATGCGATCGCCAATTCAAATAAATGCGATCGCCAATTCAAATAAATGCGATCGCTGCAGGCTCACTTTTGAAAACAGATGATAATCAAAGATATTTTATAAGAAAGAGCCATACATTTTTAGTTTTTGAAAAAAGAACTTTTCTTGACTAATTGTCCACTCAAACAACCATTTAACTATCCTAAAATTTTGGCAAATATTCCAATACTTGCGTAACATTTCTTTTCCTTGTAACCACACATCTTCAATTGGGTTTTGTTCTGGAGCATTTGGAGCTAACCTAATACATCTTATTAACCATTCTTCTTCTGTTTTTCCTTGATTAAGTTTCTCTAAATATTCTCTGAATTCTTTACTATGATGATATGAAGCTCCATCCCAGATAATTAATATTTGTTTTTTTCTATTTTCCTCTATCAAATAGTTTACAAATTTTATTGTATTCTCTGTATTTCCCTGTGGATATCCTTTTACAATTACTTTGCCCGTTCGGTAATTCATTGCTCCATAATAAGTTTGTCTTTTTTTCTCATTTTTAATTGGTATTTCAATTCTACTATCTGTTTTTCCCCACACATACCCGCAAATATCACCCCAGATTAAATGGCATTCATCCAAGAAAAATATGAGCAATTTTTCTGATTCAATTTCCTTTCTATGTTTTTCTAAAAGCTCTTCAATCTCTTTTTTTTTTGCTGTTATTTCTTCTGGTTTTTTATCAGGATTCTTCTTCTGTGATTTTTTCCAAGAAACCCCTGCTTCATGAAACAGCTGATAGTAGCTAGATTTGGCAGCAAATGTCACTCCAAAATTTTCAGCAACATAATATTCTAGTTCGTTTAGATTCCAGGTTTTATTATTTTTTAACCAGGTGATAACTTTTGTTTTTTCGGATGGACTTAAATATCCTTGTGAGCCTTTATGAGCTAGCTTAATACCCTCCACTCCATTCATTATAAATGCTTGTTTCCATTTGCTTATGAATCCAGAGCATACTTTCAACACTTTCATGATTTTTCTATGTGGATAACCTCGCAAGGTCATGCTTACTGCTAGTGCTCGTTTCAATTCTCTTGAGTCAGGATTGGACTCAATAAAGGCATCTAATTCTTCCATCAAGCGTACAATTCACTACTATCTCAGTTTCTCACATATCATTCCTGATTGCTATAGATATAAGGGTTCTGCTTCTTGGTACTTTCCTTCTGAAAAGTAGAGAAAAGCTAGGTTGTTGAGACTGGTGGCTACATCTGGATGTTGTTCTCCTAGCAATTGCTTTCTCATTTCTAGGGCTTGTAGATATAAGGGTTCTGCTTCTTGGTACTTTCCTTCTGAAAAGTAGAGAAAAGCTAGGTTGTTGAGACTGGTGGCTACATCTGGATGTTGTTGTCCTAGCAATTGCTTTGTCATTTCTAGGGCTTGTAGATATAAGGGTTCTGCTTCTTGGTACTTTCCTTCTGAAAAGTAGAGAAAAGCTAGGTTGTTGAGACTGGTGGCTACATCTGGATGTTGTTGTCCTAGCAATTGCTTTGTCATTTCTAGGGCTTGTAGATATAAGGGTTCTGCTTCTTGGTACTTTCCTTCTGAAAAGTAGAGAAAAGCTAGGTTGTTGAGACTGGTGGCTACATCTGGATGTTGTTGTCCTAGCAATTGCTTTGTCATTTCTAAGGCTTTCTGTATTGTAGTAATTATAAGTATTGCCAATATTGGATGTGTTGTCAATATTGGATGTTTTTGCTTTAACTTGATTTTGATAATTAGTGTTGTTATCGCTGTTTTCCACTTTCATGGTCATGCTTCCCTGCAGTTGACCAGCTTTAATCTCCCCAGCTATAGCCTGAAGTTGGGCAGCAAATTCTTTATTCTCCTCCATGGCATCTTCTAAATAGACGATAAGTCTGTTCAAATCTTCTGATGACCCATTTTCAATCGATGTTAGTACTTGTTCTCTTCTAGAATTACCTTGAAATCTTTGTCTAATTATTTGCCAGAGTTGATTGATTTTGGCTATGGCCCCTGGAGTAAAATTCTTGGCCAACTCCCCCGCGCTGGATTCCAGAAACTTTTGACTAACTAGATTGGCGATCGCCCCTGGAGTAAATGGTTCCATTCCCAATCCTTTAATTTAACTAAATTTACAACATTCTTTGATTATACCTAATGAGTGACTGGTTCAAATAAAGCGATTTGTTTGAACCGCAGATGAACTCACAGGCAAGATGCCTGTGCCACGATCGAGGCAGATAGATGATTATTTGCTGTTTACGATTCTTTGCTTCGATAATGCCAAAAACAAACAACAAACAACCAACAACCAACAACCAACAACCAACAACAAACAACCAACAACCAACAACCAACAACCAACAACCAACAACCAACTCATTCTTTTGGTTCGTAGTGGGAGCAATCTTCACAAGGACCGCAGGGATTAACTGCACAGCGAATATAAGGAGAACGGGCATTATAAAGACAGTTTGTATTACCAACAAAATAGCTATGGATTTGTTCTTGCTCCCCCTGACTGCTAGAATTATCATTGTCAGGGACGGGTTCCCTTGGTTGTTGCTCATTGGTCACTCCAGAGCTCACCGCGGAGCGGATCCCTCCGCGATCGCCTCTTCTCCCACGTCGCAATCGCCGCCATTCTTTTTGCAAGGCTGACCACAGTGATTTAATCTGACAGTAAATATTGTTGACTAGTTTTTTAAACACATTTCTAACTGGTAACCATTGTGGGCGAACTTTCTGACTATCTGAGAATGAAATCCAGCAACATTTGTCTGAAGGTTAGTTCCCAACTACTGCTAAATTTATCTCGATGCCGAAAAGCCGCCCTTAATTTCTTTCATTTTAATCTGTTTTGCTTGAACTGCCAACCTGCTGAAACCCAATTTTTTCCATAGGGCGCAGGGTTCTACTTTCCTCACCCTGTCACCCTGTCAGCTGTGTCAACTTTGTCGGAAATGAAGCATATCCATGGAACAAAGCTTTTTATCCGCTGTCAGAAGATAAAGCATAGTTTCCACTGCAGCTAATCCAACACTATCTTCTATCTTATTAAGATTAAACCAAGCACTGGCTTCGCAAACAATTTCCGAATTAGTGCGCAAGAGCTGATTATCCTTGGTAATACTCAGATCTTGCACCAAAAAAAGTTGATATGATTATTAGTGGATGAAGTTATTGTGATTCGGGGATTTCGTCATGTTCTCTTGCCAAGCAAGAGAACATATATCAAATAATAACAAAAAACTCAAAGTTCCTTCTATTTATTGCACTCGATGTCCCACTTTTTTGTCATCGCCATACAAATCTAACCAACTTTCTTTTAGTCCATCAATAGCTTTAGTTAATTCATCAATTTGTACTCGTCTGACCACTGCTAAAACTGCATTGATATGAGCTTCACTTCCAGCTTTTCCTAGGTGTTGATAGCGTGAATATTCATTATCCTGATTAGTTTTGGGAAAAATTGCTTCGCTAGCTTTAAGCTGATAATACCAATAACGATGTTTTTGCCCTCGGGCTTGGTACCGTGCGACATAACATCCAGTGGGGGCAATTTCCCCATTTTTCTCAATTTCTGCCTTTTTCTGGGATAATTAAGCAATTGCTTTCTGAATACGCTCTATTCTAAGGGTTATTTCCCGTTCACTTTCTTTTTTCGCCATTTTATTCTTCAACTGGGGAGGTACAAGTGCGATGGATCTGTTATATTTGTTCTCTAGTCTAGCAAGAGAACTATTGGATGAATAATATTTTACCCCAAGTTGAAGAATTAATCTCTACTCTCAAACAATTAATGCCAACGATTTATCAGCAAGAAACCTTAGAATCTATTTTCGGTTTATTGCTAGAAGGAAAATCCCACGTACCTCATAATTGTCAAACAAAATCTGAAAGTGCAATTAGTCGTTTTTTAAATGAATATAATTGGCCAACTCGTTCTTTGATTCGTACTGTTCGTTCCTTTATTATTAATCTAATTCTTTCTACTAGAAAAAAAGGACGAAAACCTATTTTACAGGTTATGATTGATTTAACAACACTCGAAAAAGTTGGTAAGTTTGCTAATCTTAACAACTTAGTAAGAGTTTATAACCATAAGAAAGGTTTACATATTGTTGTTCTTTACTTGGTTTTAGGAAATTGGCGAATTCCTTGGAGTTTTCGGGTATACAGGGGAAAAGGAAGTCACTCACCTTCTCAATTAGCTTCAAAATTGCTCAACACATTACCTTCAATTTTAACACAGCAATTTCAGATTTATGTCTTAGGTGATACAGCTTTTGGAACAATTAAACTACTGGAAAAAATTCGAGGAAAGTCCTTTAATCATCATGCCATTATGGGAATTTCTAAAACTGAGATCTTGCACCTAATGTTGAAAACCCAATTTGGAGCAAAATGACAACGAATTTAATAGGGTTTCAGCCTCTTAAAATCAGGTTTTTTGGTTTTTTTGAGGATGGTGCAAGATCTGAGTAAAACGAGAACTTTAACTGATGGTCGGAAAGTTTCAGAAATTAAAGCTAAGGGTCAACAAGTTTATTTAACTGGTTTGAATTTCCCGGTCTATTTATCATGGGTTTGGTTGAAACGTAATGAAAAAAAAGTTCAACGTTTTGTCATTTCTACAAAACCCATGAAAGGAAAAACTATTACTAGATGGGGAAAACTTAGATGGCAAATTGAAGGATTTTTTAAGACGGTCAAACATCAATTTAGCCTTCATCGTTTTGGACAAAAAACTTTATTGGGTGTCTATCGTTGGTTAGTTTTTTCTTTGATTTCTTATTTATTGGCACATTGGGTTTATTTACAGAATGGATATCATCATGATTTAGATTGGTCTTTCAATGCACAAAATGCCTTAGTTTTACTTTTTCCTCATATTTTACTCTTATCCCTTTTGAAGCAACTAGAGTTACTTATTCCTTGGTTATATGAACGGGGTTTTGAATTTTATCTCATGAGGTGCAAGATCTGAGTTGGTAATAGCAAACAACATGTCATTTACTCCTGTGATGTGAGTCACAGTGCGACTGGTAACTTTAGCTCCCTCTTGATTGAGATCGAACAGAAACATAATGGGAACGAACCAATTAATTTTCTCCGTTCTTGCCGCTGCAGCCCACAAAGTGCCATCTTCATCCAGGGCATAAAGCATTCCCGCCGTTCCCGCAAAGGCTTGCATATTTTTCGGTCTTGTGGCTGATTGTTCGATGGGTTGCCAAGGGATTTCTAGTGGGTATGGAAACCGCCAGGAAAAAGAAATATTGTCTCCTTGTTTACTGGCTAAAAATAACTTCCCATCTGTTGCTGCTAAACGAAAAGGATTGTTGGCCGCACCAAGATCTTGCCAATAGTTGTCAGCAGAATTAGGGCTAGAATTAATTCCTCCGGGATAACGCATTATCAGTCGATTATCCTCTGTGACTGCATAGAGTTTCTTCTCTACAGCAGTCATAGCAACAGCATCAAAGGAATGTTTCTGTTCGATTACTTCCCACTCATGCCAACTATTCCTTTGCTTCAGTTTATTGATTACATTTCGAGTAATTTGACCTAGGGCTTCTTTACTTTCAGAATGGTACATTGCATAGCCCCAATCAATGGAGCCCACATTAAAAACCGTGCCGTTGCGATGATAAATCCCCATCATGGATTGACCCGGTTTACCGATTCCTTTTTGCTCCGCTGTTGAAAATTTCCACAAATCCCGATTATCCGCCGTAGCGAGGATCGTAAAATTCATGGGCGTGCCGTCGGTTCCCGTAGCAAAGGGTATTCCCCCCACATCTATACTAGCAGCAGCATCGGTTTCATAGCCCACGCAGTCTAATAAAGTGCCGTCAAAATAACTGCCGTCCCCCTTGTGGAACACCCAATGATAGGGTTGGCGAATGGTGTAGTGGGCTCCTTCCGGACCCAAGTCCCACCAACCGCGATCGGTACCTATGCCAAAAACCCTGTTAGGAGGACGATTCAAGGGAGTATGGCTCCAAGCTACGGTGACTCTGCTATTATCAATATTGGTGAGAGGATCGATATGAGAACTCTTATAACAAACCATCACCTGCATGTTGTCCTCGAACCTGACTTGGCGATAGCAAGTGTTGCCACTAAATACTGCTACATTTCCTCCATTATAAATAAAAGATTCCAGATTATCTAACATT
This sequence comes from Trididemnum miniatum, assembly GCA_964006365.1. Classification (NCBI taxonomy): domain Eukaryota; kingdom Metazoa; phylum Chordata; class Ascidiacea; order Aplousobranchia; family Didemnidae; genus Trididemnum; species Trididemnum miniatum. The sequence continues at coordinate 120,335 of CAXFYD010000314.1, read as the reverse complement.
TCCTGGGACCAATATTCGTCGTGACCCACAATCAGCATCAGATTGTAATTAGCAAAGTCAACACTATTTAAATGTAAATCGATACTGTTGCAAAATTCTACGGCAATTTTATTGCTGCGAAGCCATTGCATGAAAAACAAGTCTGGTTTTTGGGAAATTGCCAAATCTGGGGGATCGATTAACGCACCGGGGCGATTGAAAGATACTTTGTAAGCGCGATCGCGCACGCTTTCATAAACGCATTTTCCCCCGGCAGTATTATAAGCTTGAGCCGTATTCATAGCATATTGAAAGACTATTTTCGATACGGAACCGGGGTGAATTTGCTTGACGACAAAATTAATAACTTTCTCGTCTCCATGCTTGACTTGGTAAAAGCCGCTTTGACCATCTGAAGGAATGATAAAAGAGCAGACTTTCTCCCAGTTAAATCCTGTGGCCCAAGGGGAGGATTCTTTAGGTGGTTCTGGTTGAAAAGGAATCCCTTCTTCTAGCTTCAGGTAATAGGAAAAAGACTCAAAAGAAGTTCCGCAAACATATTCAATTTCTAAGGTAACTGGTTCTTGGATGGGTGGGTCGCTACTCAAATAAAAGTCTAATTTTTCTCCGGGATAGACAGAAGTAGAAGATGGGTATCCTTTAGTTGTCATGGGTTATCTAGTAGTTGATAGTTGATAGTGGACAGTTGATAGTTGACAATTGATAGTTAATTCATTAACTGGAATGGCTTGACATATCTAATGTTATAGGATAGATTGAGGCAATTCTATGGGTATTGTGCTGTGGGCGCGATGGAGCAATTTGAGAAGCTGAGGTTCGGCAGAATGGATAAAGAAGTGATTGCCGAGCAAAAGCTGTTTGGTAAATTTGCCGGTGGTATGTTCCTCCCATTTACCCAGTCCTCCCTTGGGAATGGATGAGTCTTGACTACCGCCAATAGTGGTAATGGGACAGGATAGAGGTTCTTCGGATCTGTAGATATAGGTTTCGCAGATGGAAAGGTCCGCTCTGTAAATTGGCAACCACAAATCTAATATTTCTCGATTTTCGAGAATGGCTTCAGGCGTGCCTTCAAGGGAACGGAGTTTGCGGATCAGTTCTTCCTCCGGTCGGTTATAGCTGGGAGGATCGTTATCGGGAAGTTGGGGAGCCTGATGACCGGAAATGAAGAGGTGAACAGGTTCCGGACTGTTGTTGCGCCGGAATTCGCGGGCTAACTCGAAGGCAATCAGCGCTCCCATACTGTGACCGAAGAGAGTGTAAGGACGGTCTAAAAGGGGTGCGATCGCTTCTGCTACGGCTTCTACTAGAGGAAGGAGTTGCTGGAAGGGGGTTTCTCCCCAACGTTTTCCCCGTCCAGGGAGTTCTACCGGACAAACTTCCACGCGATCGTCCAGTACTTCCGACCAAGTGCGAAAGATTTGCGCTTTTCCTCCTGCGTAGGGAAAGCAAAATAAACGCAGGGAAGCTTTTGGTTTGGGTTGATAAAATTGAATCCAGGGATTAGAAGTTGACATTTTAATAGTTGATAGTTGATAGTTGACAGTTGATAGTTGATAGTTGATAGTTGATAGTTGAGATATCCAACCTACTATATTATTGAGAGTAGGGTGGGCATTGCCCACCACAGGATTTATAGATAGGATTCAGTGTTATCCTGAAGGAAGAGAAACCAATCAGTTGAGTTTTATTTATAACAATAAATATTTATACCATAGGACTAATTTGTGCTATAGTATCCATCTATTATATATATAGCGTTTCTTGTCCGAATGAGGTACACCTATAGCAATCAGGAATGATATGTGAGAAAAGCATATTTCCGACCCTACCGGCACAATCGGTACTTTACGAAATTTTTTGTCCATGGCCAAGTGAATGCGATCGCCAGCTCAAATAAATGCGATCGCCAGCTCAAATAAATGCGATCGCCAGCTCAAATAAATGCGATCGCCAGCTCAAATAAATGCGATCGCCAATTCAAATAAATGCGATCGCCAATTCAAATAAATGCGATCGCCAATTCAAATAAATGCGATCGCCAATTCAAATAAATGCGATCGCCAATTCAAATAAATGCGATCGCCAATTCAAATAAATGCGATCGCCAATTCAAATAAATGCGATCGCCAATTCAAATAAATGCGATCGCCAATTCAAATAAATGCGATCGCCAATTCAAATAAATGCGATCGCTGCAGGCTCACTTTTGAAAACAGATGATAATCAAAGATATTTTATAAGAAAGAGCCATACATTTTTAGTTTTTGAAAAAAGAACTTTTCTTGACTAATTGTCCACTCAAACAACCATTTAACTATCCTAAAATTTTGGCAAATATTCCAATACTTGCGTAACATTTCTTTTCCTTGTAACCACACATCTTCAATTGGGTTTTGTTCTGGAGCATTTGGAGCTAACCTAATACATCTTATTAACCATTCTTCTTCTGTTTTTCCTTGATTAAGTTTCTCTAAATATTCTCTGAATTCTTTACTATGATGATATGAAGCTCCATCCCAGATAATTAATATTTGTTTTTTTCTATTTTCCTCTATCAAATAGTTTACAAATTTTATTGTATTCTCTGTATTTCCCTGTGGATATCCTTTTACAATTACTTTGCCCGTTCGGTAATTCATTGCTCCATAATAAGTTTGTCTTTTTTTCTCATTTTTAATTGGTATTTCAATTCTACTATCTGTTTTTCCCCACACATACCCGCAAATATCACCCCAGATTAAATGGCATTCATCCAAGAAAAATATGAGCAATTTTTCTGATTCAATTTCCTTTCTATGTTTTTCTAAAAGCTCTTCAATCTCTTTTTTTTTTGCTGTTATTTCTTCTGGTTTTTTATCAGGATTCTTCTTCTGTGATTTTTTCCAAGAAACCCCTGCTTCATGAAACAGCTGATAGTAGCTAGATTTGGCAGCAAATGTCACTCCAAAATTTTCAGCAACATAATATTCTAGTTCGTTTAGATTCCAGGTTTTATTATTTTTTAACCAGGTGATAACTTTTGTTTTTTCGGATGGACTTAAATATCCTTGTGAGCCTTTATGAGCTAGCTTAATACCCTCCACTCCATTCATTATAAATGCTTGTTTCCATTTGCTTATGAATCCAGAGCATACTTTCAACACTTTCATGATTTTTCTATGTGGATAACCTCGCAAGGTCATGCTTACTGCTAGTGCTCGTTTCAATTCTCTTGAGTCAGGATTGGACTCAATAAAGGCATCTAATTCTTCCATCAAGCGTACAATTCACTACTATCTCAGTTTCTCACATATCATTCCTGATTGCTATATAAACCTGCGGACTGCTTCTTTACCTATTTCTGGGGTACCTCACAAGTATGAGAAATGCTATTATACTGGCCCATGAAAGTGTTTACTATTGAATCAGAGCAACCTTGGAAAGCAGTATAACTATCAACTGTCCACTATCAACTGTCAACTGCTATAAGTTAATAAGAACAATCAAAAGCCCATAAACCAAAACGAAATGTTAGTTCCTCTCACTCGAGCCACATTGGAGGAAATTATTCCTTTAATTGCTACCGGACCTCAGTACACTCATTACTGGGGCAAGCCCAAAGATGTATTAAGACGGTTGTTGATTTCTGTAGTAGCTGTAGTATCGGCTTTGTTGCTGGTGCAGCTGATTGCTGGAGGTTCTAACGAACTAAAATTAATCTTTTGCACTATGGCTGGATTGTACTGGCTGTGGGGACCGGTATTTTTGGCCAGTAGGCGGAATGCAAATTGCCGTAAATTGTTTTATAGTGGCTTTTGGCGCGGTCGGGTGCTGGATGTTTTTCTCACGGAAGAGTTGATTGGAGAAGAAAAAACTGTCAACGAACGAGGACAATTAGTTGTTATCGAAAATCGAGAGCGATGGATTAATTTAGTTTTGGGAGATCCAACAGGATTTACTGCTGAAGTGCAAGCACCTCTCCGTCGCATCCACAAGGCGATCGCGCCTGGTGAAACTGCCGAGTTATTGATTTTGTCGAGAAAATCAGATCTGAGTAGAGTCAGCAAAATCACCGATGCCTATCTCCCTGCTCATAATCTTTGGATCGGACAATATCCTTATTTGCGGCGGGATGTTTTCCAGCAAGTTAGCCGTAAATTAAAATATAGATCTTAACTAGGGTTTGCTGAAAAAGTCTCTCTCGCGAAGCGAAAGGCCACACAGCTTGAAAAATCATAGTTTTGTCTTAAAGGTTACCAATTTTACTGGGCGATCACAGAGTAAAATGCAAGGATTTTGAGTCTCTAGATGCGCACTCTTCGCGGATCTCTGCGAGATCGCCTTGCATTTTTTTCCGATTCAAAAAGCTGAAACCCCCTATCCAGTCTGATTTTGACACTTACACAGCAAGCCCTAACTATCAATTATCCACTATCAACTCTCAACTTAGATCTGAGTTATAGCTCCTAAAACATTCTTTGTAAGAAATCCGAGATTCAATGAGGATGAGCCGAGAGAAAAAATTTGGCTCTAATACCAATTCTCGATGAAGATGCAACTAATACATTTGAGTAAGATTAAGCAACAAGAGGATATCAGCTTTTCTATTAAGCGCAGTGTTACAGAGAATTGGTATTACGACCTCACTCCAGGGGACTTCACTGGAATTGGTCTGAAGTCGCAGCAACTGCTCTACGGAATCTGCCCGGAGTCGAAGTGTCTCACCCATAGCCTTTCGTATGTCGAGGATCAATACACCGAGTACAATCTTGCAGGAATTCATCTGTGGCGATTGAACTCGAACAACTATATCCAGGAAGGTGAGGAGCAAGCTGAAGTCTACAGCTTTTTGCACCCACAGTAACAATCAAGTGAAATATTGGCACTAGACGCTCAGTGCTGAAGGGGCGACTTGTCGCCCCGAAACCTTGCCCTAAATAAAGTGACTGACTATCACAAACCTAAAGAATGAGAATTTTCTCCATAAGCTCGCCAAGCCAAATCTAATAAAGCATTAAAAATAGCTACAGCTACTACGGGACTACCTTTAGGCCCATCAATACAAATGTTGGGAATCATGGAGTCTTGCAATCGTTCCTTTGCGGCTCGTTGTGGTAATAATGAAGCTGTGCAAGCCTTGTTAGATGCTGGTGCCAATCCTAATTTAAAAGATGGGGAAGGATTATGTGCTTATGAATGGGCGCTAATCAACGAACATCCTCAGACGTTATCTATTTTGCATCAAGCAGGAATAAAAGGAGCAATTACTACTTCAGAAGAAAAATTAATTAATGCTGTGGAGCAAGGTGATGTTTCTTTGGTCAAGGAATTAATCCAGCAGGGTGCAAATATCAATACAGCAGATCGAAGGCGCAAAACCCAAAACTATACCCCTTTAATGCTAGGGACTCAACAAGGGCATTTAGATGTAGTAGAAACCCTGTTATCAATGAATGCTGATGCCAATCAAAGCGATGGCGCAGACCAAGAATTAGGAGATATTAGCTCTCTCTTGGAACACACCGATCTAGCCACGGTAGCTAGTATGGGTAAGAATTTTGGGAAAACTCCTTTAATTGTAGCTGCAGAAAAAGGACACCTGGAAATTTTACAAAAGTTGATTGCAGCAGGAGCAGAAGTCAATCACCAAGATGCTTTGGGATATACGGCCTTGTTTTTTGCTTGTCAAACTGACAATTTGGCGATGGCTCAAGCATTAATTGATGCTGGTGCGGATGTTAACCTGCATAATTTGGCTCAAGAAAGTGTTTTGCTCGCTCCTGCGGCTAAGTGTAATTTGCCTTTGATGAAATTACTAATTGACAAGCAAATTGATGTTAATGCTTTATCCAATAATGGAGAATCTGGTTTAGGTAATGTGGCAGGAGCGACCCAAACTGTATCTGTCAAAGACTCCGATCCACAACAAGAAATAAGAACATATGGCGATGGAGGCATTTTTGAACAGCGATCGCTTCCTGAAGCTCAAATATTAGAAGCCATGGATCTTTTACTTCAAGCAGGAGCAGATCCTAATTTACCCAATACCTATATGACTGCTCTGGGTGCTGCTGCAACTCGCGGTTACGTGGGAGTAATTCAACATCTATTAGATGTAGGGGCAAAAGTTAGATTTGCTAAAGATTTTGATTTTGAGAATGCTTTATATTTAGCCGATCTTTACGATCGACATGAAGCTTTAGAATTGCTCAAACAGAACATTGGCGATGGCCAATGGGTGTCTCGGGATGATAGAGAAGATGAATATAATGAGGATGAAGATCGTTGGGGAGAGGAATTACCTCAGCCTGATTTTAGCGAAGCCGCCCAAACTCCTCAATACCAAGCTGCTGTGCAAGAATTAGGAGAACTTTGCGGTAGCAAACCAGTTCTAGTGAATGATGATTGCCCTGGTTATTTTAATATTCATGTTCTCACCGCCAAAATTCCTGAAATTGATACGGAAAAAATACAGCAACAGTTTTTGAACAAAGGTTATTTTGTCTACGAACCAGGCAATTATTCCTTTCAAGGAATGAAAAAACTGGCAATTATTCCCACTGACGATAAATATCAGGCGATCCCGAAGGGATCCGCTCCGCGGTGCGCTTTTCATCAAACTAATGGTTGTAACGAGGGTGTGGGTCCAGGATATCTAGTTGAGTGGCTCAAACAATTAGAAATAGAGCAACCTTTCATACTCACTTTGATAACCCATGATAGTTTAGGAGGTCGCTTTTTAAATCCTGTCCAAGAGCCAGAGCAATTAGCACAAGAAATGTATAAGCTATGTTCCGATATTGTCCATCAAGGATGCGGTTCAGTAGAGATTTTAGCTAAACAATTACGAGAAAATAATCAACTTTATTTCTGGTGGGATTGATATTTAGGGCTTGTTTATAGCAATTAACAATTAACAATTAACAATACAGATCGCCTCCGGCGGCGCTGCGCGTGCTGCGGGGCAGATCCCTGCAGGATCGCGGGCAATAACGAGTAGGGTGGGCATTGCCCACCACAACATCTATCGATATAATCAAAAACAATCTCCTAAATCTCCTGACGGACTGCAGTTACAATATTCTGAAAAAACTAGAGCGAATACCCCCCCGCAGGGACTAAGAACTATTATGATGTCAACTAAGCTGTTAATCTTGGATTTGGATGAAACACTTATCCATTCCGTGACTGCTCCACTTAAATATCCATGCAACTTAGATTTTGGCGAGATAAGGTCAACAGAAATAACATCCCTGTCAAGCAGATTCAACCTCTCAGCCCGTCAGACCTTATTGAAAGATCGAGCTTAAACCACTAATTCCTCTAGCTGGGTAATTAATCTAAAAGACTTTTGATCTTTTGACTCGATATATCTAGGAAGCCAATATAGTGCCTTCTCTGCTAGCTTGTTGCTATCAGAATTCAGTTTTTTAATTAATCTGATTACTTTTTTAACTCCAACTTTGGGAATGATGCACTCCAGCCACAAACCTAGGGTTTGAATATTTGTTTTGTCCACTAAGTAAGTGAATATCTCTTCAATATCTTGCGGATCTCGAAGAACTCGTTTGACAGCTACATGTGAAATGGTACTACCTTGGTCAATCATTTCCTTGATAAGCAGTACTGCTTCTCTCTTGTCAACAGATTTTAGATGGTATATTATCTTATCCTCAGTCTTTTGCTCTGGCCTACTAATTAGGCTTGATTTGACTAAGTCCCAAAACTCTATGTCCATTAGATTTTCTCCTCGATTTGAGTTGCTTATATTGGAGTTTCAAAGGACTGAAAGCGATCTAGGGGAAGTCTAGATTGAGGAATTAGTTGCTCAATGGGAAAATCAAGTCCTGGCCTAAAATGCCCTGAGTCATCGTTCCATCCCTTCAAAATACCTCTAGTATACTTCCCTTTGCCAAAACGAATTTGACCTGCAAATTCAACGCTAGCTCCTCGGGCAATATCAATGTGACCACCATTAATACTAGTTTGTCGTGATATATATATTTGGCCATCTATTGTAACAAAGTTATACCTGCCCTTGGGTGTTAAAACTTTGCCTTGAGGCGTGACATACTTCCACCGTTCTCCATTGAAGAACAATCTATTCCGAGGCACTGGATTCGGGATATCGCTAGGAATTCTGTTGGGCAACAGCTGAATCTGGCTAGGTTCAACAATGGCAAGAGGTCCTTCAAGCTTTTGTCCACCGATATTAACTAATTCTCCTGCTCTACCAAGTTGACCTTCTTGCAAAGCTCCGCTTACTCCCTTGTTTGTCCCATCACGAATAACACCTCTTTCATCAATAGCAAAAACGTTGTCTCTCGCTTTCTTTACATTTGGAGATGAAACATCTTCAATCTCAATCTTATTGAACAAGCGACCATTCCCAATACCATCGACAGCAGTAACCAGCCGCCTACCACCTCTAGGCCAAGAACCCCCGCCAAAAAATCATTGGGGAGAGGAATTACCTCAGCCTGATTTTAGCGAAGCCGCCCAAACTCCTCAATACCAAGCTGCTGTGCAAGAATTAGGAGAACTTTGCAGTAGCAAACCAGTTCTCGTGAATGATGATTGCCCTGGTTATTTTAATATTCATGTTCTCACCGCCAAAATTCCTGAAATTGATACGGAAAAAATACAGCAACAGTTTTTGAACAAAGGTTATTTTGTCTACGAACCAGGCAATTATTCCTTTCAAGGAATGAAAAAACTGGCAATTATTCCCACTGACGATAAATATCAGGCGATCCCGAAGGGATCCGCTCCGCGGTGCGCTTTTCATCAAACTAATGGTTGTAACTCAGATCTTGCACCTCATGAGATAAAATTCAAAACCCCGTTCATATAACCAAGGAATAAGTAACTCTAGTTGCTTCAAAAGGGATAAGAGTAAAATATGAGGAAAAAGTAAAACTAAGGCATTTTGTGCATTGAAAGACCAATCTAAATCATGATGATATCCATTCTGTAAATAAACCCAATGTGCCAATAAATAAGAAATCAAAGAAAAAACTAACCAACGATAGACACCCAATAAAGTTTTTTGTCCAAAACGATGAAGGCTAAATTGATGTTTGACCGTCTTAAAAAATCCTTCAATTTGCCATCTAAGTTTTCCCCATCTAGTAATAGTTTTTCCTTTCATGGGTTTTGTAGAAATGACAAAACGTTGAACTTTTTTTTCATTACGTTTCAACCAAACCCATGATAAATAGACCGGGAAATTCAAACCAGTTAAATAAACTTGTTGACCCTTAGCTTTAATTTCTGAAACTTTCCGACCATCAGTTAAAGTTCTCGTTTTAGAAATTCCCATAATGGCATGATGATTAAAGGACTTTCCTCGAATTTTTTCCAGTAGTTTAATTGTTCCAAAAGCTGTATCACCTAAGACATAAATCTGAAATTGCTGTGTTAAAATTGAAGGTAATGTGTTGAGCAATTTTGAAGCTAATTGAGAAGGTGAGTGACTTCCTTTTCCCCTGTATACCCGAAAACTCCAAGGAATTCGCCAATTTCCTAAAACCAAGTAAAGAACAACAATATGTAAACCTTTCTTATGGTTATAAACTCTTACCAAGTTGTTAAGATTAGCAAACTTACCAACTTTTTCGAGTGTTGTTAAATCAATCATAACCTGTAAAATAGGTTTTCGTCCTTTTTTTCTAGTAGAAAGAATTAGATTAATAATAAAGGAACGAACAGTACGAATCAAAGAACGAGTTGGCCAATTATATTCATTTAAAAAACGACTAATTGCACTTTCAGATTTTGTTTGACAATTATGAGGTACGTGGGATTTTCCTTCTAGCAATAAACCGAAAATAGATTCTAAGGTTTCTTGCTGATAAATCGTTGGCATTAATTGTTTGAGAGTAGAGATTAATTCTTCAACTTGGGGTAAAATATTATTCATCCAATAGTTCTCTTGCTAGACTAGAGAACAAATATAACAGATCCATCGCACTTGTACCTCCCCAGTTGAAGAATAAAATGGCGAAAAAAGAAAGTGAACGGGAAATAACCCTTAGAATAGAGCGTATTCAGAAAGCAATTGCTCAATTATCCCAGAAAAAGGCAGAAATTGAGGAAAATGGGGAAATTGCCCCCACTGGATGTTATGTCGCACGGTACCAAGCCCGAGGGCAAAAACATCGTTATTGGTATTATCAGCTTAAAGCTAGCGAAGCAATTTTTCCCAAAACTAATCAGGATAATGAATATTCACGCTATCAACACCTAGGAAAAGCTGGAAGTGAAGCTCATATCAATGCAGTTTTAGCAGTGGTCAGACGAGTACAAATTGATGAATTAACTAAAGCTATTGATGGACTAAAAGAAAGTTGGTTAGATTTGTATGGCGATGACAAAAAAGTGGGACATCGAGTGCAATAAATAGAAGGAACTTTGAGTTTTTTGTTATTATTTGATATATGTTCTCTTGCCAAGCAAGAGAACATGACGAAATCCCCGAATCACAATAACTTCATCCACTAATAATCATATCAACTTTTTTTGGTGCAAGATCTGAGTTAAAGCTAGCGAAGCAATTTTTCCCAAAACTAATCAGGATAATGAATATTCACGCTATCAACACCTAGGAAAAGCTGGAAGTGAAGCTCATATCAATGCAGTTTTAGCAGTGGTCAGACGAGTACAAATTGATGAATTAACTAAAGCTATTGATGGACTAAAAGAAAGTTGGTTAGATTTGTATGGCGATGACAAAAAAGTGGGACATCGAGTGCAATAAATAGAAGGAACTTTGAGTTTTTTGTTATTATTTGATATATGTTCTCTTGCCAAGCAAGAGAACATGACGAAATCCCCGAATCACAATAACTTCATCCACTAATAATCATATCAACTTTTTTTGGTGCAAGATCTGAGTAATACATCTTATTAACCATTCTTCTTCTGTTTTTCCTTGATTAAGTTTCTCTAAATATTCTCTGAATTCTTTACTATGATGATATGAAGCTCCATCCCAGATAATTAATATTTGTTTTTTTCTATTTTCCTCTATCAAATAGTTTACAAATTTTATTGTATTCTCTGTATTTCCCTGTGGATATCCTTTTACAATTACTTTGCCCGTTCGGTAATTCATTGCTCCATAATAAGTTTGTCTTTTTTTCTCATTTTTAATTGGTATTTCAATTCTACTATCTGTTTTTCCCCACACATACCCGCAAATATCACCCCAGATTAAATGGCATTCATCCAAGAAAAATATGAGCAATTTTTCTGATTCAATTTCCTTTCTATGTTTTTCTAAAAGCTCTTCAATCTCTTTTTTTTTTGCTGTTATTTCTTCTGGTTTTTTATCAGGATTCTTCTTCTGTGATTTTTTCCAAGAAACCCCTGCTTCATGAAACAGCTGATAGTAGCTAGATTTGGCAGCAAATGTCACTCCAAAATTTTCAGCAACATAATATTCTAGTTCGTTTAGATTCCAGGTTTTATTATTTTTTAACCAGGTGATAACTTTTGTTTTTTCGGATGGACTTAAATATCCTTGTGAGCCTTTATGAGCTAGCTTAATACCCTCCACTCCATTCATTATAAATGCTTGTTTCCATTTGCTTATGAATCCAGAGCATACTTTCAACACTTTCATGATTTTTCTATGTGGATAACCTCGCAAGGTCATGCTTACTGCTAGTGCTCGTTTCAATTCTCTTGAGTCAGGATTGGACTCAATAAAGGCATCTAATTCTTCCATCAAGCGTACAATTCACTACTATCTCAGTTTCTCACATATCATTCCTGATTGCTATATTTTGAGCGATTTCAGATTCGGTCGAGTTGATAGTTGACAGTTGATAGTTATATAGCAACTGGTTGGTTGCTATCACTCAATACTATACAGTGTTTTATCATTCCCCACTTTCTTCTTGTGACTGTTTATTCCTGGGAAAACCACCTATTAATCCACTTTCAATCATTAAACCAACTCCTGCATTAATGGCAACCAAACTCAAGGTTCCCAACCAAAACCAAGGTTCACCGACAATTCTTCTGGAGACTGCTTCTCCAAACAAACACAATCCTAGAGGAAAAAGCAATACTCCAACTTGAGCTTTGATATACCAAATCCATTTTTTGTTCATCACTACCTTTTTGTATTGTATTTGTATTTTTAGCGTTCAAACATTCAAAGCATATTGTTTCAGTTCATTTAAACTGACGTATTTCAAAGCCGATTCTTCCGTAGATTGAAGAACGATGGGGGGCGCGACCCCAGCATCGAAAGCTTCCTTCCAACGACTGGCGCAGAGACACCAGCGATCGCCCGCTTTCAAACCGGGAAAGCCAAATCTAGGAGCTGGAGTAATTAAGTCATTCCCTCTAGACCTGCTAAACTCCAAAAATTCATCGGTCATTTCCGCACAGACAACATGTACTCCCCTATCCTTAGGTTCTGTTTCGCATTTACCATTGCGAAACCATCCAGTCATAGGAGAACCGCAACAAATTTCCAAATCGGTACCCAGAACGTTACGAGAATTTTCCATTTAGATCGTTATGATTGATATTAACTGATAATAACTGTCAATCTCTCCTTTGTCAATATCTACAAATGCTTTCACATCAACTGTTAATTTTAGGTTTAAATTTTTTTTTCTTATCTCTTGCCTATTTTCGGACATTGCCCTTCGACTTTCCGCCCCCTCTTGCCTCTTGCCGAACAGAGAGGGTCGTCGAACTGCTTGCCTATTTCCTCTTCCCTCTCAACTAAAGCTATGATAATAATGAAACTAAACAAAATAATATTCTAATGTCTAAGTTAGAGCTTCCCAGTAAATTAGACACAAGTCCCGTGTCCATCCCATTCCAAACCGATACTCGAGGATGTTTAACCTTTCTAGACGAAGCATGGACGGAGAATCTAGGTTATACCGTCCCAGAATCCCTGGGACTTCCCCTAATTGAATTCATTCATCCGGAGGACCGAGAATCTTTCCAGCACAATTTAGCTCAAAACATTAACCTGCGCTTCCATCATACTAACGGTGAGTTAGTGAAGTTGCAATTATCTTCCAGCTTTAACCCCCAGACTGGTCTATTTGGTTTCTTACAAGTCTCGGATAAGTACTTTTCTCGCTCCGCTTCCATTCGCGCCTTATACGAAGTAACAGCAGCTCAAGATATGAGTTTTGACGAGCGTCTCCAACGGTTGCTGGAGATGGGATGCCAATGGTTTGAACTGGATTGTGCCATCTTTGCCAAAATCGAAGACAACAGCTTGGAAGTACTTGCAGCTCGCACGTTACCAACTTGCCAGTTACAACTGGTTCCGGGAAACAATTTCGATCTAACTAGTCCCAATGCTGCTTTCTTCAGACCCCTGGTAACTATTTTTTCCCTTTCCGAACCCATTGCTTTTCAGGGCAATTCCCCTGAGAATGAGAAGTCCAATGAGAAGGACAAAGATTTTCAGATCCGAGTCTATCTCTCTATGGGAGTATCCATCGCAGATGGATACTTTCTTCTTAGTTTCTTCAGTAACAAGCCTCGCCAGCATCCCTTCGCCCCAGTAGAAAAGGAATTGTTGCAGTTAATGATTCAATGGGTGGGCACTCAGTTGGTCACACAATTAGACCAAATTAATTTACAAAAACAGTTTATGCGCTCAGTCTTACTGAGTCAAATTACTTCTCAAATTCGCCAGAGTTTAGATCGAGAAAAAATTTTTCAAACTACGGTCAATCAAGTGGGTCAAGCCTTTGGAGTCAATCGCTGCGTCATTCATAGCTATATCTCTCAACCCATAGCTCAAATTCCCTGCGTTGCGGAATATTTAACTTCAGGGACGGAATCCATGCTTAATTTCCCCATCCCAGTCAAAGGTAATCCTCACGTAGAAAAAGTCCTCAGTCAAGATCGGGCAGTAGTTTGCCATGATGTTTCTACAGATCCTCTAACCAAGACGACGCTCCCAATTTGCAGGGAATTGCAGCTTAAATCAATGCTGGCCATTCGCACTTCCTATCAAGGAGAAGTAAATGGAGTTTTGGTGTTACATCAGTGTGACGGTGTTCGTCACTGGCAGGAAGATGAAACAGAATTACTGGAAGCAGTTTCCGATCAAGTGGGAATTGCCATTGCTCAAGCTCGTCTTCTGGAAGAATTAACCCGTCGAAACCAAGCTGCAGAGGCTGCCAACAAAGCTAAAAGCGAATTTCTCGCCACCATGAGTCACGAAATCCGCACTCCCATGACTGCAGTTATTGGCATGACAGAGCATTTGCTGGATACCAGTTTAACTGAGCGACAGCAACATTATCTTAGCACTATTCGCAGCAGCGGCGAAGCTTTATTGGCAATTATTAATGACATTCTGGACTTCTCGAAGATAGAGTCGGATAAATTGGATTTAGAAGAATGTCCCTTAGCTTTAAAATCATTTCTCAAGCAAGGGATAGATTTATTCGCTTCCAAGGCGATCGCCAAGGGATTGGGGCTGAACTGGCATGTAGACTCCCAAGTTCCTGCTTATATTTTAGGAGACCCCACTAGACTGCGTCAGATTTTGTTGAACTTGCTAGGCAATGCAGTGAAGTTTACCAAGTCTGGAGAAATTAAAGTTGAGGTAACAGCTACTCAAGTAGATGGAGTGGAAGAAACTTACCACCTTTGCTTTGCCGTGGCCGATACAGGAATAGGGATTGCTCCCGATCGCAGCCAATATTTGTTTCAGCTTTTCACCCAGCTAGATGCTTCCAAAACTCGCCAATACGGCGGTACAGGTTTGGGACTGGCAATTAGCAAAAGACTAGCGGAAATGATGGGAGGATCTATCTGGGTAGAAAGTGGGGAAATAGTTGCAGGCAATCCTCCTCTTAATTGGCAGCGAAGAAGATCTATAACAGAAACAGGGTCCACTTTTTATTTTTCCGTTCGGGTGCAATCTGTTCCTGAGAATAGTTTACCTCAATCGGAACGAGAACAAGAACAAACTCCCACATCAGAAGAACAACCTATATCCTCCTTACGGATTCTGTTAGCAGAAGACCATCCTGTCAATCAAGAGGTGATGTCCCTGATTCTCCAGAAAATAGGATATTCAGCTGAAATAGTAGATGACGGTTTGGAAGTAATCGAAGCCCTGCGTAAAACCGATTACGATTTAATTTTAATGGATGTAGAAATGCCCCAAATGGACGGTATTACTGCAACTCGTCGCATCTGCGACGAGTGGGAAGAGGGAAAACGCCCCTATATAATTGCTCTCACTGCTTATGCTACGACGGAAGACCGAGAGAAATGTTTAGCAGCGGGAATGAACGATTATTTAGTTAAACCCATCACAGCTAAAAAATTGCAGCAAACCCTGCAGCGATTGGCCATAGAGCTATCGAAGACCAAAATTGCTATAGAGGATATAGAGGATAAAGCAGATCGAGAGAATCAGAAAGATAATCTCCCGGAAAGGAAGCAAGGACAAGCAGTACTAAATCGTAGCGTCCTGGATTCAATTCTGAAAATGGGGAGCGCGAAAGCAAATAAAATTATTCTTCAGGTAATTGAAAGTTACTTAGAAGATAGTCCCCAACGGCTCGAAGCTATAGGGTCGGCGATCGCCTCTCAAGATGCAACAGCTTTGCACCAGTCAGCCCATGCTTTGCGCTCCGGTAGTGCTACAATTGGGGCGGAATATCTCTCTCATCTATGTAAAGAACTGGAAGATTTGGGTCGTTCTGGCATGACGAGAGGGGCAAAGGAGAAATTAGATCTGTTGCAAACAGAATACGAGCAAGTAAAGATTGCTTTGAAATTAGAATTTAATCATGACTAGTCTCTCTTTCGGACTCTGTGTCCTCTGCGTCTCTGTGGTTATCGCTCTTCTGTCACTTTCCGAAAATCTTTACTATTTCCAACTCAGATCTTGCACCTCATGAGATAAAATTCAAAACCCCGTTCATATAACCAAGGAATAAGTAACTCTAGTTGCTTCAAAAGGGATAAGAGTAAAATATGAGGAAAAAGTAAAACTAAGGCATTTTGTGCATTGAAAGACCAATCTAAATCATGATGATATCCATTCTGTAAATAAACCCAATGTGCCAATAAATAAGAAATCAAAGAAAAAACTAACCAACGATAGACACCCAATAAAGTTTTTTGTCCAAAACGATGAAGGCTAAATTGATGTTTGACCGTCTTAAAAAATCCTTCAATTTGCCATCTAAGTTTTCCCCATCTAGTAATAGTTTTTCCTTTCATGGGTTTTGTAGAAATGACAAAACGTTGAACTTTTTTTTCATTACGTTTCAACCAAACCCATGATAAATAGACCGGGAAATTCAAACCAGTTAAATAAACTTGTTGACCCTTAGCTTTAATTTCTGAAACTTTCCGACCATCAGTTAAAGTTCTCGTTTTAGAAATTCCCATAATGGCATGATGATTAAAGGACTTTCCTCGAATTTTTTCCAGTAGTTTAATTGTTCCAAAAGCTGTATCACCTAAGACATAAATCTGAAATTGCTGTGTTAAAATTGAAGGTAATGTGTTGAGCAATTTTGAAGCTAATTGAGAAGGTGAGTGACTTCCTTTTCCCCTGTATACCCGAAAACTCCAAGGAATTCGCCAATTTCCTAAAACCAAGTAAAGAACAACAATATGTAAACCTTTCTTATGGTTATAAACTCTTACTAAGTTGTTAAGATTAGCAAACTTACCAACTTTTTCGAGTGTTGTTAAATCAATCATAACCTGTAAAATAGGTTTTCGTCCTTTTTTTCTAGTAGAAAGAATTAGATTAATAATAAAGGAACGAACAGTACGAATCAAAGAACGAGTTGGCCAATTATATTCATTTAAAAAACGACTAATTGCACTTTCAGATTTTGTTTGACAATTATGAGGTACGTGGGATTTTCCTTCTAGCAATAAACCGAAAATAGATTCTAAGGTTTCTTGCTGATAAATCGTTGGCATTAATTGTTTGAGAGTAGAGATTAATTCTTCAACTTGGGGTAAAATATTATTCATCCAATAGTTCTCTTGCTAGACTAGAGAACAAATATAACAGATCCATCGCACTTGTACCTCCCCAGTTGAAGAATAAAATGGCGAAAAAAGAAAGTGAACGGGAAATAACCCTTAGAATAGAGCGTATTCAGAAAGCAATTGCTTAATTATCCCAGAAAAAGGCAGAAATTGAGAAAAATGGGGAAATTGCCCCCACTGGATGTTATGTCGCACGGTACCAAGCCCGAGGGCAAAAACATCGTTATTGGTATTATCAGCTTAAAGCTAGCGAAGCAATTTTTCCCAAAACTAATCAGGATAATGAATATTCACGCTATCAACACCTAGGAAAAGCTGGAAGTGAAGCTCATATCAATGCAGTTTTAGCAGTGGTCAGACGAGTACAAATTGATGAATTAACTAAAGCTATTGATGGACTAAAAGAAAGTTGGTTAGATTTGTATGGCGATGACAAAAAAGTGGGACATCGAGTGCAATAAATAGAAGGAACTTTGAGTTTTTTGTTATTATTTGATATATGTTCTCTTGCTTGGCAAGAGAACATGACGAAATCCCCGAATCACAATAACTTCATCCACTAATAATCATATCAACTTTTTTTGGTGCAAGATCTGAGTCCAATGAAAAAATCTCAAATTTTTTTGCTCACCCCCTTGACAAATCAAAAATCAACGAAATATAATTGAAATACGAGGACTCTATAGGGGATTCAGGAATCGCGCTAAATCGCGCAAGTGTTTGAAGAACACTCATATATAGGTTCAAACCTATTTCTCTAACATTCCCTAATCTTTCCTCATCTCAAAACATTTATAAATAAACATGGAAACCCAACAACTAAAGTGACTTGTGTTGGGTTTTGTGGTTTGAAGCCAATCTATTGACTGAAGAGGAAGACAGCCCAGACTTGCCCAGAGGGTCACCGAAGGGGGGCTATCCCACGGGTTGTTATACCAAATCCGCTTTACAGAGTAGAGGAAAAAACAGCCTGTAAGCTAGACAGTGTCTAAAGCGTTACTATACTTTTTAACCCGGATTTGGTATTACTCAGATCTTGCACCTCATGAGATAAAATTCAAAACCCCGTTCATATAACCAAGGAATAAGTAACTCTAGTTGCTTCAAAAGGGATAAGAGTAAAATATGAGGAAAAAGTAAAACTAAGGCATTTTGTGCATTGAAAGACCAATCTAAATCATGATGATATCCATTCTGTAAATAAACCCAATGTGCCAATAAATAAGAAATCAAAGAAAAAACTAACCAACGATAGACACCCAATAAAGTTTTTTGTCCAAAACGATGAAGGCTAAATTGATGTTTGACCGTCTTAAAAAATCCTTCAATTTGCCATCTAAGTTTTCCCCATCTAGTAATAGTTTTTCCTTTCATGGGTTTTGTAGAAATGACAAAACGTTGAACTTTTTTTTCATTACGTTTCAACCAAACCCATGATAAATAGACCGGGAAATTCAAACCAGTTAAATAAACTTGTTGACCCTTAGCTTTAATTTCTGAAACTTTCCGACCATCAGTTAAAGTTCTCGTTTTAGAAATTCCCATAATGGCATGATGATTAAAGGACTTTCCTCGAATTTTTTCCAGTAGTTTAATTGTTCCAAAAGCTGTATCACCTAAGACATAAATCTGAAATTGCTGTGTTAAAATTGAAGGTAATGTGTTGAGCAATTTTGAAGCTAATTGAGAAGGTGAGTGACTTCCTTTTCCCCTGTATACCCGAAAACTCCAAGGAATTCGCCAATTTCCTAAAACCAAGTAAAGAACAACAATATGTAAACCTTTCTTATGGTTATAAACTCTTACTAAGTTGTTAAGATTAGCAAACTTACCAACTTTTTCGAGTGTTGTTAAATCAATCATAACCTGTAAAATAGGTTTTCGTCCTTTTTTTCTAGTAGAAAGAATTAGATTAATAATAAAGGAACGAACAGTACGAATCAAAGAACGAGTTGGCCAATTATATTCATTTAAAAAACGACTAATTGCACTTTCAGATTTTGTTTGACAATTATGAGGTACGTGGGATTTTCCTTCTAGCAATAAACCGAAAATAGATTCTAAGGTTTCTTGCTGATAAATCGTTGGCATTAATTGTTTGAGAGTAGAGATTAATTCTTCAACTTGGGGTAAAATATTATTCATCCAATAGTTCTCTTGCTAGACTAGAGAACAAATATAACAGATCCATCGCACTTGTACCTCCCCAGTTGAAGAATAAAATGGCGAAAAAAGAAAGTGAACGGGAAATAACCCTTAGAATAGAGCGTATTCAGAAAGCAATTGCTTAATTATCCCAGAAAAAGGCAGAAATTGAGAAAAATGGGGAAATTGCCCCCACTGGATGTTATGTCGCACGGTACCAAGCCCGAGGGCAAAAACATCGTTATTGGTATTATCAGCTTAAAGCTAGCGAAGCAATTTTTCCCAAAACTAATCAGGATAATGAATATTCACGCTATCAACACCTAGGAAAAGCTGGAAGTGAAGCTCATATCAATGCAGTTTTAGCAGTGGTCAGACGAGTACAAATTGATGAATTAACTAAAGCTATTGATGGACTAAAAGAAAGTTGGTTAGATTTGTATGGCGATGACAAAAAAGTGGGACATCGAGTGCAATAAATAGAAGGAACTTTGAGTTTTTTGTTATTATTTGATATATGTTCTCTTGCTTGGCAAGAGAACATGACGAAATCCCCGAATCACAATAACTTCATCCACTAATAATCATATCAACTTTTTTTGGTGCAAGATCTGAGTTGTAACGAGGGTGTGGGTCCAGGATATCTAGTTGAGTGGCTCAAACAATTAGAAATAGAGCAACCTTTCATACTCACTTTGATAACCCATGATAGTTTAGGAGGTCGCTTTTTAAATCCTGTCCAAGAGCCAGAGCAATTAGCACAAGAAATGTACAAACTGTGTTCGGATATTGTCCATCAAGGATGCGGTTCAGTAGAGATTTTAGCCAAACAATTACGAGAAAATAATCAACTTTATTTCTGGTGGGATTGATATTTAGGGCTTGTTTATTAAGCAAGCCCTTTTTCAGATTTTTGGGAAAAATTTCTGATAGCTACGGGTGTGGTCAAAAACAGTTGATATGAATTACGAAAATGATTGCTACAAATAGTTTATTGCATCATAGTATAGATTGAGGTTATCCCGTGGTTGAGAAACCGGGTTTCTTTCAAAAATTTTAGCATTAACCCTTAAGATAATAGGAGAAACCCGGTTTCTGGGCTGAAACTAATGTATCTGTAGCAACCATTTTCAGATTTGATATTATCTGTAGCATTCTTTTTCGTATTTGATATGAGAATTTTATCTTCTCAATAGTAGCAGCTTACTCCAAGGCAGCCCAGAGGGCTACCCCACAATTGACTTTCTACATATTCAGACACAAACAACTCAGCAGATTGGGAGTTCGGTAGCTGTGAGAGGGTTTGGCTAACAGTACCGTAGATTTCTCCCATCGCAGAGCCAGTTAGATTGGCATTCTCACCCGCAGCCACAATTCCACTAAAACTCCAATTCAACATGCTTTAATTTTGAATTTTGAAGTCCCTAAACCTGTGATGATAAGGTTCGTTGGGCAGCATCGACCAAAACTTCATCCATCCAAGCATTTATACTTTTACCTGCTTGAGTTGCAGCTAGATAAATTTTTCGATGATGCTCTGGAGATGTACGAAAGGGAAGCTTACCAGAAAAAGGCCGATCGGGTTCAACCTCTAGCTCCGCGCAAAACTCTAGATAATCATCTATAGAGTCTTGAAAAGCTTGCTGTGCTTCATCAAGGGTAACTCCTTTAAAAGTCACCACGTCCTTAATATCAATGACGCAACCGCAGAGCAACCTAGTATCATAGTCTATCTCAACTTGACCTGTATAACCTTTGTACTTAAGAACCACTCTTGCCTCCTATTATAAGTTTTTGTCTTTTTTCTTTTTGGATAAGGTTTTCTACTCCATGTTTTGTAAGAGCGAGGATGCTTATTGTCTGGTTCGCCAAAACTTTCTAACTGTCAGACTTTAATCCAAAGTAATTCCTGCATTAAGAAAAAAGTCTCGTAGGTTACGAACTGTATATTTAGAGATTTCTGGTTGAGGGTGGGGTTCGTGAAACACTGCCTTGACACCGTTCAGTACAACACGCACTCGCGACCCTTTCCCTTCTCGAACAAAAGCTCCCAGGGCTTTGAGAAGACTCTCAACATTCTTCCAAGATATATCGGAGCGGACGGGGTCTTCAAAGAGCGACTCTAGAGTACTGCGCTGTTTGCTATTCAGTCCGTCAAGCATGAAGCATCCTCGCTAACCTGCTGGCTTATTATATCACAATTTGATATCATCAATTCCTTAGACGTTCTCGATCCTCTCCATAAGCTCGCCAAGCCAAATCTAATAAAGCATTAAAAATAGCTACAGCTACTACGGGACTACCTTTAGGCCCATCAATACAAATGTTGGGAATCATGGAGTCTTGCAATCGTTCCTTTGCGGCTCGTTGTGGTAATAATGAAGCTGTGCAAGCATTTTTAGATGCTGGTGCCAATCCTAATTTAAAAGATGGCGAAGGATTGTGTGCTTATAGCAATCAGGAATGATATGTGAGAAACTGAGATAGTAGTGAATTGTACGCTTGATGGAAGAATTAGATGCCTTTATTGAGTCCAATCCTGACTCAAGAGAATTGAAACGAGCACTAGCAGTAAGCATGACCTTGCGAGGTTATCCACATAGAAAAATCATGAAAGTGTTGAAAGTATGCTCTGGATTCATAAGCAAATGGAAACAAGCATTTATAATGAATGGAGTGGAGGGTATTAAGCTAGCTCATAAAGGCTCACAAGGATATTTAAGTCCATCCGAAAAAACAAAAGTTATCACCTGGTTAAAAAATAATAAAACCTGGAATCTAAACGAACTAGAATATTATGTTGCTGAAAATTTTGGAGTGACATTTGCTGCCAAATCTAGCTACTATCAGCTGTTTCATGAAGCAGGGGTTTCTTGGAAAAAATCACAGAAGAAGAATCCTGATAAAAAACCAGAAGAAATAACAGCAAAAAAAAAAGAGATTGAAGAGCTTTTAGAAAAACATAGAAAGGAAATTGAATCAGAAAAATTGCTCATATTTTTCTTGGATGAATGCCATTTAATCTGGGGTGATATTTGCGGGTATGTGTGGGGAAAAACAGATAGTAGAATTGAAATACCAATTAAAAATGAGAAAAAAAGACAAACTTATTATGGAGCAATGAATTACCGAACGGGCAAAGTAATTGTAAAAGGATATCCACAGGGAAATACAGAGAATACAATAAAATTTGTAAACTATTTGATAGAGGAAAATAGAAAAAAACAAATATTAATTATCTGGGATGGAGCTTCATATCATCATAGTAAAGAATTCAGAGAATATTTAGAGAAACTTAATCAAGGAAAAACAGAAGAAGAATGGTTAATAAGATGTATTAGGTTAGCTCCAAATGCTCCAGAACAAAACCCAATTGAAGATGTGTGGTTACAAGGAAAAGAAATGTTACGCAAGTATTGGAATATTTGCCAAAATTTTAGGATAGTTAAATGGTTGTTTGAGTGGACAATTAGTCAAGAAAAGTTCTTTTTTCAAAAACTAAAAATGTATGGCTCTTTCTTATAAAATATCTTTGATTATCATCTGTTTTCAAAAGTGAGCCTGCAGCGATCGCATTTATTTGAATTGGCGATCGCATTTATTTGAATTGGCGATCGCATTTATTTGAATTGGCGATCGCATTTATTTGAATTGGCGATCGCATTTATTTGAATTGGCGATCGCATTTATTTGAATTGGCGATCGCATTTATTTGAATTGGCGATCGCATTTATTTGAGCTGGCGATCGCATTTATTTGAGCTGGCGATCGCATTTATTTGAGCTGGCGATCGCATTTATTTGAGCTGGCGATCGCATTTATTTGAGCTGGCGATCGCATTTATTTGAGCTGGCGATCGCATTCACTTGGCCATGGACAAAAAATTTCGTAAAGTACCGATTGTGCCGGTAGGGTCGGAAATATGCTTTTCTCACATATCATTCCTGATTGCTATATGAATGGGCGCTAATCAACGAACATCTAATGAAAGAACACACCCCACAAAATCTGCCAATTATCAAGCTTTGTTACAAAATCTTAAAACTGGCGACCAGGAGTTGACACCAGCTCTTTTTTTGCTTAGGATAAAGCTGTATCGTTAGAACACAGAAGTTAAAGCAGGCTGCCACTATTTAATCGTTAACATTGACAATCTAAGAGGTTTTTGAGTTTCAATATCCTACGATACAAGCTGATTTGAAAGAAATTATAGCAGTTGACAGTTGATAGTGGACAGTTGATAGTTATACTGCTTGCAGGGACCGCGGAGCCGAACTGCAACCTGTATAAATGCTCTGATTCAATAGTAAACACTTTCATGGGCCAGTACATATAGCATTTGGAATACTTGTGAGGTACAGAGAAATAGGAATGGAGCGCAGTCCGCAGGTTTATAGGTGTACCTCATGACTAAGGAACCCTATATTTAAAAACAAAAAACAAAAAACAAAAAACCAACAACAAACAACAAAAAACCAACAACAAAAAACCAATAACTAGAAAATGAGGTTCAGATGACCAGATTCATTCATGACCAATTTGCCAAAGATTACTTAGAGGAATTTCTCAAACCTTACGGGGAAGTAAAAGCGCCGATTTATCAACTATCAACTATCAACTATCAACTATCAACTATCAACTGTTATGGCTATTTCCAAAGTGCTATAATAGTAGTTCACCAGCTACCCAAGACTGACGATACTCTCTGGTTGAGAGTTTTGGGTCGGGAAAAAGTTCAGCAAGAAGCGATTGGGGAATTAGAGCAATTAGAGGATAATAGCGTTTTGCGTTCTGTAACTTTGGAGTTGCTCTATAATTTGCACGATAATTTAAGATCTAGGCAAGATTTAGATAAGGAAGATGAGGAGTTAATGATGCGTTTAGAACCTCTTTATAAGAAATATCGGGACGAAGCTGTACAAGACCTCGTTCAACAGGGTCTTGAACGAGGTATTCAACAAGGTCTTCAACAGGAAAGGAGAAATACCATAGAAAATATGCTGTTAGCTCGTTTTGGTAGGTTAGACTCGGAACTGGAAACAATTATCGAGCCTTTGTTGGCTTTATCTTATGGGGAGTTCGCTCCTTTGCTATCCCAATTATCTCGTGAAGAATTATTGCGCCGTTTTCCAGCAGATAATTAAAAGATGAACCCAAGTAATGGTGGGCAGTGCCGCACCCTACTTTCTATAAGTCTTGTGGTGGGCAGTGCCGCACCCTACTCTCTATCAACTATCAACTATCAACTATCAACTATCCACTATCAACTGCTATAACCCTAAAGAATGAGCATCCTCTCCATAAGCTCGCCAAGCCAAATCTAATAAAGCATTAAAAATAGCTACAGCTACTACGGGACTACCTTTAGGCCCATCAATACAAATGTTGGGAATCATAGAGTCTTGCAATCGTTCCTTGGCCACATCTGCTTCCACGAATCCAGAAGGAGTGCCGATGGCCATGGCTGGTTCGATTTCTTTTAATTCGATTAATTCCACCAAAGCAGTAAGAGCAGTGTGGTCTTTGCCAATTACGAAAATTGCTTCTGGGTAGCGTCTGGCTAAGGTTGTAATTTCCCAAGCTGCTGTAGTGCGATCCTTTGGCGGTCTTGTCTGGGTTGTAGTGGCACAATAAAGGGCATTAGCAAAGGTCATTTGCAGGTGAGGGAGGATACCAGCTTGTACCATCAGGTCGTCTACTACTATAGTAGTGCGAGCTGCTAGGGCTGCAGCTCCTACTAAGAGCGATCGCTCGGAAAAACGGATCAAAGACTTATATTCAACGTCAGCTGTGTCAAAAATTACTCTTCGGGTAATTTCATATTCTGCAGGAGAAAATTCGTGAGAGCCAATAATCCTATCTATCTCAGCTAAACTTTGAATATCCGTTAAATTCCATTCCATTCAGTTTTTTCTGCCCATTGCTTTTGCTTCTTTGTAATTGTCCCACAATATTCCCTCAATTAGCTGAACTGGAAGATTGATTGAAATAGGGAGACAAATATGCAACCAAAGTACCCAGAGCGAAGCCGATGATGTTGCGAAATAGAGGCAAAAAGTCTGATGTTCGACTAATAACAGGTCCTAACCCGAAGGCTATAAATAAAATTCCCCAGAGAGGAGACATAATCAAAGCCCATTGCCAGGAAATAACTCGATCTTCTTGTTCTTTGCGAGGAATAGCGGCCAGTCCTAGAATCATACCTCCAAGTACAGAAGTAATCAGAGTGAGAATCCACTGTTCTCTGGGCAATCCAGGAACTACCCGACAACCTCCCTTCAGCAGGCAACCTTGCACTATCTCTAAAGAGCGGGAGATGGAGCTATTTTCCCCATTTTCCCGGATAAAATACATATTGCCGAAGCGAGTTTGCAACTCTACCCAAAAAGTTCTTGATAAAAGTGGATATACGTCTCTTCCTACATTAAATGCCAGTAAATTACCTCCCCTGGCATCCGCAACTAACAGGACGCTGCGGTCGTCTAAACCCCAATAACCTTTCACTGCTCGACCGGGAGTGCGATCGTATTGAGTGAGTACTCGCAACTTCCAGCCTGTATCTTCCTCGAAGCCTTCTATTTTTTGAATCAAGTTCTCTTCTTGGATATCGGGAAGGAAATCAGCCAGATCGATGATTGGGGTTTGGATGTCTGGTAATAACTCGGGATTGTCAAAAGCCAAAGCTGCTGGGGGAGCAAACCAAGGTACTAAAGCGATAGAAAAGGCTGCTAAGGCGGACAGGAGTCGTTGCTGAAAACGATTCTGCATGGTAACTCGAACTACAAACTTCAATGTTTACTAATAAGGATTATTAAAAAATCTTTACACTTATTTACTTGATTTTACGATACTTCACGGTAAATAGCTAGGATTCCTCGGATTTTTGGGAGTTAAAACCGGGCAAGGTTTGATTGTTGCTACCAGAACGTTTCCAAGTTTGCCAAGCTGCTTTGAATCCAGCGATCGCGCTTTTCGCCCCAACTCGAACGTTGCTTACCTGTTGTCTGGCAGTACGAACGGAGCGATCGACTTCTTCCATAGTAACGGAGGCACTCTTCACTCCCTCATTCAGCTCCTCAGTCAGTTCAGTAATTTCTATCCCTGTGAGACGAATCGCCTTAAGAGTGGGAGGAAACTCCCGCTGAAGAGTATCGAACAATTTTTCCGCACTGCGAGCCGCTCGCGCCAGTTCTTGTAAAGCAGGCAAAGCAGCAATGAGAACCGCAGTCAAGCTTACCGACACCAGCAGAATTGATAGTCCTAGCCAAAATAAAGGATCGATATCCCCTGCCATATCTTTTATTAATCGATGATTTTAATTATAATTAGAACTGGAGCGTCTCTGAGATGGATTCATTTGCCTTTTAGCTTCCAGCTGGCTAGCTTCAATTCCTGCCGCGATCGCCTCTTTCAGTCTTGTTAAAGTATTGTGCCAGTTGCTCCGAGCCGATTTTGACAAACGACCTGCTTGGAACTGAACGCTGGTGGATAAATCTGCCCCTAACTCCGGTATTGCCCGAGCAGATTTTTTCAGAACTTGTCGCATTTCTCCACCGGAACGAGGGGCGATCAAAACGCCAATTACAGTTCCTACAGTGCTTCCTAGCAACATTCCCCCGACAAAGACTCCTGCTTTATTGTTGTTGGTTTTGGACATTTTGGTTATTGGTTGTTGGTTGTTGGTTGTTGGTTGTTGGTAATTAATCATATACTTTACCGTTCATACAAATTGTAGAAAATCGTGAGTTCGTAACGGGTCTCCTGTTACAGGGCTAAACGGCAAGCCCTTTAGGCCATAGTCTGATAAGACATTTGGCTTTACTTTTCTGATGATGTTCAAGCTCCCATTAACATCAGCATTGATGATTCCTTTGTCTGAGATATACAATCGGAGATAGACTCTCTTCCCACTAAACTTTGGCGGATTCTCCCCATAGCTAGGGAGTGGATCGTTGTGGAGGAAACTAGACTTGCTGGTATAGCTTTCTTCGGTCATAACAACCTTTATTCCCATTAGCTTCCCTTTATAGACAATTTGGTCTATAAGTCTAGCATGTGGGATTTCCACGAACTGCTGATTGTTTCGCTTGGAGATGTTAATCCTGTTCTTCCATCCTTGATTCTTCCCCACAACCAAAGTCTTTATCTTGTGGTGAACGCACCAATCGATGACTCGTCGGCTGGTTGTATGAAGATAGTTATCCACTCGGCAATTACGCTTGTGGGTTAGGGCAAGCAGTCTCCGGCTGACTTTAACTCCATTGCTCATCTCCAGAGACGACTGGAGTTTTGCCTTCTTTTTATTGTAGAATGTGTTGATTGCTTTCAATGCTCCTCCCTTTATCAGCAGTGGCGGAAAGCCAGACTGATTAGCTGTTAGAGTAACAAGATTGCTTAGACCAAGATCTATCCCTGCAATCTTATCTTCATCTAAATCGAATGGTAGTTCCTCCTGTGTGTAAACAATCTCAACCACATAACAACCTGACCTTGGTATAACTCTGACCTCATGGACCTGTGTGAGTCCAGAGTTAAACTCAATAGGACCGTCCGTCAGCTTGACTATCCCTTTTCTTAAAGGGGGCTTAGAGACAGTCTCTGATGGTTCGACTATCATGTACCTCCCTTTTGTTTTGTCCTTGTACCGAGGGAGGCGAGGCTCTCCAAGGTACTTATTAGGATGTTTGGTCCAGTCAAAATGCGCTAAGGGTGTTCACGGCTGATAATATGCTTTTGGACTAACTGCATTAATCATTCCCCTTACATTCATGGCTGACAGCCTCAACTATCATCTATAGTTTAGCATTGATTTTGCTATTTTACCAGATCACCTACAACTTTCTACAACTAATGGCCAACTGTTTCCAACCCCTCTAAATTGTCCTTGCCAAATTTTCATTCCCAGATTAAGAAGAGTTAAAATTTGCTGGCCTCTTTGTAGTTGCACAGTCAGAAGACCGTACCGTTCTCTCAGACTGCAGGATCCTCTTTCTAGTTTGAGAATCACTTCAGGAGCCACCCGCAGAACCTTGTGAGTGCTGCGCTCCAGATTAGTTAAACAGTCTGCTATATTTGCCAGCTTACAACCCAGTTGCCAAATGTGCCAAGCAATAAATAAATTGACTAAGGTTATCAACAAATTGACAATAACTACAAATTGAATCATTCTTTTAAATATTGTTAATTGTTAATTGCTTATTGAGTTCCAGCAACCAACCGGTTACTGTATAACTATCCACTATCAACTATCCACTATCAACTGTCCACTATCAACTGTCCACTATCAACTGTCAACTGTTATAGATGATATCCTCAAGCCAAAAGTCTGCAAGAAAACTTTTGTGTCTCAGTAACGGTCATGGAGAAGATGCGATCGCCGTGCAGATTTTAGAAGAATTACAGCGACAGCCCCATGCACCTCAACTGGCCGCTTTACCCATAGTGGGGGAAGGACGGGCCTATACTCATTTGAACATCCCCATCATTGGAACAGTAGAGCCAATGCCTTCTGGCGGCTTTATTTATATGGACGGACGGCAGCTATGGCGGGATTTGAAATCCGGTTTAATAGGGCTGACTCTAACTCAATTGCAGGCAGTACGTCAATGGAGCCACGGAGAGAAAGGGGTGATTCTCGCGGTGGGAGATATTGTCCCCTTATTATTTGCTTGGGCTTCCGGTGCCGATTATGCTTTTCTGGGTACGGCCAAATCGGAATATTATTTGCGAGATGAAGCTGGATGGTTGCCCACCACTTCTAAGTTAGAAAAGGCTTTAGGTTCAGTTTATCTTCCTTGGGAACGTTGGTTGATGAGTCAAAAACGTTGTAAAGCTGTTTTCCCTCGAGATAAGTTGACTGCGGAGATATTACAACAACAAGGAATTTCTGCTTTCGATTTAGGCAATCCCATGATGGATGGTTTGACAGGAAATGGCAAGATAAATGAGGCATTGAAGGGATTAGAGCAATGGACTGGACTGAAGATTTTGCTTCTACCAGGATCTAGAAGGCCGGAAGCAGAGTATAACTGGCAAAAAATAGTTAAAGCCACAAAAGGGGTAATTGCCGCAAAAGAGCAAGTTTTGTTCCTGGGGGCGATCGCCCCTGGTTTGAGTCTGGAACCTTTTATCCACCATCTGGAAGCAGAAGGTTGGCAGTTGCAAGAGGAGAACGTAGCATCCCTATCAATCGAAGATGTTGATGCTGCAGTCTTGAGACAGAAGAATGCGATCGTGGTTTTGACTCAAACTGCATATCAAGACTGCCTACAGGCTGCTGACTTAGCTATTGCCATGGCTGGTACTGCCACCGAGCAGTTTGTGGGTTTGGGAAAAGTGGCGATCGCCATTCCCGGCAACGGACCTCAATTTACTCCTGCATTTGCCGAAGCCCAAACTCGTCTTTTGGGACCCTCTGTCATTTTAGCCAACCACCCAGATGAAGTGGCTGATAGGATTAAATCTATCTTAGAAAATCAGCAACAAAGAGAGTTAATTGCTGTCAACGGAAGGCGAAGGATGGGTTCTCCAGGGGCTGCTGCTCGAATTGCTAATTGTTTAAAGTTGACAGTTGATAGTGGATAGTTGATAGTTTTTTCGTAGGGTGGGCATTGCCCTCCAAAGTTGATTTTTCGTAGCCAAAAGATTCCGTGTTGGGTTGAGCCATAGCGAAACCCAACCTACAATTGCTATATCCACTATCAACTTAAATTGCTTCAAATATGCTCAAACTATTACGAACTAAGGGATTGAAAAGTTTCTGAAATTACATTTGGTGACCGACAAGTCAAAAACTGGTCACTGGTCACTGGTCACTGAAAAGCTATCAACTATCAACTCTCCACTATCAACTATCAACTATTCACTGTCAACTGCCATGAACATTCAACTACAAGAAGAAAAAGCCCAAGTTAATTTTGCTAGTCTTTACGAACAAGACTATTATCTCTGGTTGACAACCACAGCGGAAATCTTAAAATCCAATAACTTATCTAAGCTAGATTTACCTAATCTAATTGAAGAAATCCAGGATATGGCCAGAAGTGAAAAAAATGCTTTAAAGAGCAACTTGCGTATTATTATCATGCACTTACTCAAATACAAATACCAGCCAGAGAAAAGAACCAATAGCTGGCGCTACACTATTAGAGAACATCGGCTTAGAATAAGGGAAGCCTTCCGCAATAGTCCTAGTTTAAAGCCATATTTCCCTCGAGTATTTGCTGAATGCTATGAAGATGCCAGAAAATTAGCTGCCGATGAAACTGGTTTACCTCTCAATACTTTTCCCGACGAACCAATGTTTACCCCAGAACAAACATTAGACCCAGAATATTTGCCATCTAGTGCTAGAGAATAGCTTGGTAAAATTCAGATCTTGAGCTTTTAACTATCAACTATCAACTATCAACTATCCACTATCAACTATCCACTATCAACTATCCACTATCAACTATCCACTATCAACTATCCACTATCAACTATCCACTATCAACTATCCACTATCAACTATCCACTATCCACTATCCACTATCCACTATCAACTATCAACTATCCACTATGGCAGTATATCAAGACCGGGAAGCATTTATTCCCTATAGTCGTCAAAATCTCATCCAACTTTGTCTTCAAGACAGCAATTTCAGCCCCTCACAAAAACAAAAGTTTCGCGATTTTTGCGAAATCCTGGCCGCTTATTATCATTTTCAATTACATAACACTCTAGAAAGACTAAAAGAAAATTATACTCCCTTTAATCCAGATCTAGAGCTGAAATCTACTGTCCAGCTATCTTTCGAGGAACAACAACAGCAAGAAAAACAACTAGTAGTTGATTTCCAAAAACTTTTGGAACAAGGTAATTACTTTTCCCTTTCCGGTAATAACTTAAAAGCTGCTTTTGAAGAAAAATCTTTAATTCAACTCAAAACCCAGGTTAACCTAGAAGATTTTGAGGAATTCGTTTGCTATTGTCGCGGAAATATAGAGCAAACAATTGAACGTAAACAATTCTTTTTCTGGAAAAAAAAGGTAAAAGTAGATTTTTTCCAGCGAGTTGCTTTATTGATTAAGTTCAAAGATGAATCTTATTTTGCTGCGAAAAATCTAAAAATCGATCGATTAAACTTTATTCCAGGCAAAATCTACATCTATCTTTACAAACTCATCCCGAAATTAGATTTAGAATTCTTATTTCCTAACGTAAAAATTAGCATGACCTTGAAAGATAGGTTGCTTTTCGGCATTCCTGCCATTGGCGCAGCCATTCCCATGGTGCTGAAAATTGCCCCCCAAATCCTTTTAACTCTAGCAGTAATTTTATATGTTAGTGGTCTATTTAGCCCAGAAGATTTGGACGTACAGCAAGAGCAAATAGACAAAATCGTGCCTGTTTTGGTGGCAGTCCTAACCATGGCCATTACCATGGGAGGATTTGCTTTAAAACAGTATAGTAATTACAAAAAGAAGCAAATTAAATTTCAAAAAGAAGTGACAGAAAAATTGTTTTATTGTAATTTAGCCAATAATGCAGGAGTTTTCCAATCTTTAATAGATGCAGCGGAAGAGGAAGAATGCAAAGAGATTATCTTGGTTTATTATCATTTATTAACCAGCAACCAATTGCTCACACCAGAACAGTTGGATAATCGCATTGAAACCTGGATGGAGGAGCGATTTGGCACTAAAATAGATTTCGATATTGACGGTCCCTTGAATAACTTGCAAGCAATTAGAGGTAAAATAATTAAAGATGGGGAAGATGGGGCCAATTTGCCAGAATTCCCCTTGTTGAGTTACGATGAAGGAGGCAATTGTCATGTATTATCTCTCGATGACGCTAAAAGAGCCATAGATTATGTTTGGGATAATGCTTTTGTCTACTCGTAGTTAATCTATAGCAGTTGACAGTTGATAGTTGACAGTTGATAGTTATACAGCTTGCGGTGCCCTTCGACTACGCGGTCCCCGAGACTCGTCGAAGGGCAGGGACCGCGGAGCCGAACTGCAACCTGCGGTTGCTCTCAGGAAATAGTAAACACTTTCATAGGCCAGTATATATATAGCGCTTCGCGCTCGTCTATTTACAGATTTTACTCAGACACAAAATGTATCAAAGACTTTAAAATTTAGTTGTAACGACACCAGCGCGAAGCGCTATAGTTAATCCAAAAATAGAAGTCAACAATGAACCAAAAAGAAGCATTTATTCCTTGCAGTCGCAGAGAATTAATTAATCTTTGTCTTGAAGAGGGAAAGCTAGATAATAGGGATGGTGTCAAATTTCGGGATTTCTGCACCATCCTAGCAGCTTATTACCATTTTAAGTTCCACCAACCTCTGGAGGGATTGAAGTGTTCCTACGCTCCTTTTGACCCAGATACTCATGTCAAGACTAACATGCCATCCGGCGATCGCCCAAGGATGGAACTTCAATTAGTTGCTGGTGTTCAACATCTTTTAGAACAATCTAATTACGTTGCTATATCTAAACCCAGCTTGAAAAAAGCTTTGCAGGAAAAATCCTTGTTAGATCTAGATACGGAAGTAGATTTAAATGATTTCCAGCAAGTTATTTGTTATTCCCGGGGAGAGATAGAGCAAGTTACTTCCCAGAAAAAATTATTTTTCTGGACTGAACAACAAACGATCGAGTTATTTGCCCGAGTAGCGTTATTGATAAAATTTAAAAATACTGCTGATGTAGCCAAGCGTAAGGTCAATGGAGATCGGAATAAGTTAGAGCCAAATAAAATTTATCTTTATCTTTATAAGAATTTACCCAAATTCGATTTAGAGTTTATTTTCCCTAACGTTAAAATCAAGATGACCAAAAAAGACCTGATTATTTTCAGCGTTCCGGCGTTAGGGGCTGCTATTTCCATTGGCTGGAAAATTATCCCAAAATTATTGCTCGTTACAAGTGTTCTTTTATATATCATGGGTTTGGATACGAATATAGACGCTTTGGAAGTAGAGGAAGAACATGTAAAAAATGTCATGCCTTTGCTATTGGCTATCTTATCTTTAATCCTAACATTAGGGGGCTTTGCTTTTCAGCAGTTTAGCAGCTATCAAAGCAAGCAATTTGCATTTCAGAAAGACGTAACGGAAAATCTTTTTTACCGCCGCATAGCTACAAATTCTGGGGTGTTCAAGTCTTTAACCGATGAAGCGGAAGAAGAAGAATGCAAAGAAATTATTTTAGTATATTATCATCTTCTGACTAGTTCTGTTCCTCTCCAGCCAGCAGAATTAGACCAGCAGATTGAAACATGGATGGAAGAAAAATTTGGCAGTACATTAGATTTTGATATAGATGAAACTTTGGGCAGTTTGGAAGAAATTAGGGGGAAAGTGAGGAATGATGAACTGCCCTTGATGAGTTACGATAGTGAGGGAAATTGTCAAGTTTTATCTTTGGATGATGCTAAAATCGTCATCGATTACGTCTGGGATAATTTCTTTTCTTATTCTTAGTTGTTGGTTGCCTGCACTGAGCTACGCGAGAGTGTTGGTTGTTGGTTGCCTGCACTGAGCTACGCGAGAGTGTTGGTTGTTGGTTGCCTGCACTGAGCTACGCGAGAGTGTTGGTTGTTGGTTGCCTGCACTGAGCTACGCGAGAGTGTTGGTTGTTGGTTGCCTGCACTGAGCTACGCGAGAGTGTTGGTTGTTGGTTGCCTGCACTGAGCTACGCGAGAGTGTTGGTTGTTGGTTGCCTGCACTGAGCTACGCGAGAGTGTTGGTTGTTGGTTGCCTGCACTGAGCTACGCGAGAGTGTTGGTTGTTGGTTGCCTGCACTGAGCTACGCGAGAGTGTTGGTTGTTGGTTGCCTGCACTGAGCTACGCGAGAGTGTTGGTTGTTGGTTGCCTGCACTGAGCTACGCGAGAGTGTTGGTTGTTGGTTGTTTATTGAATATGAAATTAGAAAATCTTTCTAAATATATCTCTGTCTGTCAAAAAATTTTAAATCCCCTGTGGGATAGCCCTCTGGGCTGTCCTAGTTCGATATAGCAGTTTGAAAATAATATTATTCAGCGAAGAAACCGGGTTTCTCCCATTATTTTACTCAGATCTTGCACCTCATGAGATAAAATTCAAAACCCCGTTCATATAACCAAGGAATAAGTAACTCTAGTTGCTTCAAAAGGGATAAGAGTAAAATATGAGGAAAAAGTAAAACTAAGGCATTTTGTGCATTGAAAGACCAATCTAAATCATGATGATATCCATTCTGTAAATAAACCCAATGTGCCAATAAATAAGAAATCAAAGAAAAAACTAACCAACGATAGACACCCAATAAAGTTTTTTGTCCAAAACGATGAAGGCTAAATTGATGTTTGACCGTCTTAAAAAATCCTTCAATTTGCCATCTAAGTTTTCCCCATCTAGTAATAGTTTTTCCTTTCATGGGTTTTGTAGAAATGACAAAACGTTGAACTTTTTTTTCATTACGTTTCAACCAAACCCATGATAAATAGACCGGGAAATTCAAACCAGTTAAATAAACTTGTTGACCCTTAGCTTTAATTTCTGAAACTTTCCGACCATCAGTTAAAGTTCTCGTTTTAGAAATTCCCATAATGGCATGATGATTAAAGGACTTTCCTCGAATTTTTTCCAGTAGTTTAATTGTTCCAAAAGCTGTATCACCTAAGACATAAATCTGAAATTGCTGTGTTAAAATTGAAGGTAATGTGTTGAGCAATTTTGAAGCTAATTGAGAAGGTGAGTGACTTCCTTTTCCCCTGTATACCCGAAAACTCCAAGGAATTCGCCAATTTCCTAAAACCAAGTAAAGAACAACAATATGTAAACCTTTCTTATGGTTATAAACTCTTACTAAGTTGTTAAGATTAGCAAACTTACCAACTTTTTCGAGTGTTGTTAAATCAATCATAACCTGTAAAATAGGTTTTCGTCCTTTTTTTCTAGTAGAAAGAATTAGATTAATAATAAAGGAACGAACAGTACGAATCAAAGAACGAGTTGGCCAATTATATTCATTTAAAAAACGACTAATTGCACTTTCAGATTTTGTTTGACAATTATGAGGTACGTGGGATTTTCCTTCTAGCAATAAACCGAAAATAGATTCTAAGGTTTCTTGCTGATAAATCGTTGGCATTAATTGTTTGAGAGTAGAGATTAATTCTTCAACTTGGGGTAAAATATTATTCATCCAATAGTTCTCTTGCTAGACTAGAGAACAAATATAACAGATCCATCGCACTTGTACCTCCCCAGTTGAAGAATAAAATGGCGAAAAAAGAAAGTGAACGGGAAATAACCCTTAGAATAGAGCGTATTCAGAAAGCAATTGCTTAATTATCCCAGAAAAAGGCAGAAATTGAGAAAAATGGGGAAATTGCCCCCACTGGATGTTATGTCGCACGGTACCAAGCCCGAGGGCAAAAACATCGTTATTGGTATTATCAGCTTAAAGCTAGCGAAGCAATTTTTCCCAAAACTAATCAGGATAATGAATATTCACGCTATCAACACCTAGGAAAAGCTGGAAGTGAAGCTCATATCAATGCAGTTTTAGCAGTGGTCAGACGAGTACAAATTGATGAATTAACTAAAGCTATTGATGGACTAAAAGAAAGTTGGTTAGATTTGTATGGCGATGACAAAAAAGTGGGACATCGAGTGCAATAAATAGAAGGAACTTTGAGTTTTTTGTTATTATTTGATATATGTTCTCTTGCTTGGCAAGAGAACATGACGAAATCCCCGAATCACAATAACTTCATCCACTAATAATCATATCAACTTTTTTTGGTGCAAGATCTGAGTTTTAGGGCAAATTGCCAAAATTTTCCGAAGAAACCCGGTTTCTAACCCCAACCGTTAGTCTAAATCTAGACTATTTGTTGTTGGTTGTTGGTTGTTGGTTGTTGGTTGTTGGTTGTTTGTGATTTGTTGTTGGTGATTTGTTGTTTATTGAATATGAAATTAGAAAATCTTTCTAAATATATCTCTGTCTGTCAAAAAATTTTCAATCCCCTGTGGGATAGCCCTCTGGGCTGTCCTAGGATATACATATCCCACATTCCGCACTTCGTGATATAGCACAAAATACTACAAAGTCTAGATTCTAAGTCTAAAGGTAGCATTGGTATATACGTTCTGCCACATCAGATGTAGCTGTACCATCAATTAAAGCTCGATATCCCCATGGTAAATTGCCCTTTGGCAAAGTCTCTGGTGACTTAGTCTTATGGGAATCAATTAATTCGAGTACGTTGTTATATTGGATATCCCCCCTGCTATTCCGCCATCCAACATTCTGACTAAATTTTCGCCATGCGGTTTGTAATCTCTGACTCGCATTTATACCATGATATTTACCCGGTTGTCCTCCAACTTCCATCAAGAGTTCTCGTTGCACACTAAACCCAAAATGCCCATCACTGGCATCTGACCATAAGCGATCGACTTTCACAAGTGCATCACAAGGAATGTTTTTTGCTTTTAACTTGAGTTTTGGGATACCCGAAGCTTGTCGTAAAAATAGAGTAGTCAATTTATCTGCATACAACCAATCTTTTTCTTCCAAGTTATTTTCTATTGCCTGATACGTAGAAATATTTCCGATTTGCTTGAATTCCATACGTAACTGGTCAGTTTGCATATTTAGTTGTCTCAATTGAGAATTTAAACTGGTAATTTCAGAGTTTAAATTCTTGATCTCAGTAACAGATTCTGTATTTAGTTAGATTGGATTGATAATCGCGAAGTCGAGACTTTTTTGACATTTTCAATAATTCCTAGTAAATAATTGATTTCTTCCAGTCTTTCTGGATTATCTTTGTCTTGAAAATATGCTTTCGCTTCTTGTAAGTGGCTTAGTGATTGGGTAATTCTTCCCATTTGTAGTTCTAAATTTCCCAATGATATTGTAGCACCAGCTAGGTTTTCTTCATTGCCTAAACGACGAAATAACCGGAGAGAATCTTTGAAATAAAGTCTAGCTTCCTCTAATTGTCCCATTTTATGATAGAGATTGGCAAGTTGAAATAAAGTTGGAGCTAAAATGTTGATATATTTCTCTTCTTGGCATATTTGCTGGCATTGTTGGAGATTTTCAATTGCTTCGGTGTAATATCCTGCTTCAAATAAGGTCTTTCCCAGGGAATAATATAAATCTAAAAGCAAAGAATAGAAACCATCGGAAAACAAGTGTTTATTTTTGTTGGCTTTAATAACTTTAATTATACTTTTATAAAGAGCGATCGCTTGTTCTAAATTTTCCGTCTTATCCCCTTTGATTCTGTTTTTGTAAGCAAGACCCAGATAAGGTTTTATCCTGGCCCAATGTTCGGGAAAAGTCTCAAAAGTATAAACTGACAGCGCTTCTGTGTAAGCAACAATGGCCCGTTCTAAATTTTCTGCTTTATCTCCTCTTTTTCTAAAATGGTAAGCAAGAGCCAGATGAGATTTTATCCCGGCCCAATTTTGTGGAAAAGTCTCAAAAGTATAAACTGTCAGCGCTTCTGTGTAAGCAGCGATCACCCGTTCTAAATTTTCTGCTTTATCCCCTCTAATTCTTTGAGAGTAAGCAAGTGCCAGATGAGATTTTATCTCGGCCCAATCTTGAGGATAAGCCTCCAAAGTATAAACTCTCAGGGCTTCTGTGTAAGCAGCGATCGCCCGTTCTAAATTTTCTGCTTCATCCCCTCTTTTTCTAAAATGGTAAGCAACTGCCAGATTAGCTTTTATCCAGGCCCAATCTTGCGGGAAAGTCTCAAAAGTATAAACTTTCAGCGCTTCTGTGCAAGCAGCGATCGCCCGTTCTAAATTATCTGTCTTATCCCCTTTGATTCTGAATCGGTAAGCATCCGCCAGATTATATTTTATCCGGGCCCAAACTTGGGGAAAAGTCTCAAAAGTATAAACTGTCAGCGCTTCTGTGTAACCAGCGATCGCCCGTTCTAAATTTTCTGCTTCATCTCCTCTAATTCTTCTAGAGTAAGCAAGTCCCAGATGATATTGTATCCCGGCCCAATCTTGAGGATAAGCCTCCAAAGTATAAACTGTCAGCGCTTTTGTGTAAGCAGCGATCGCCTGTTCTAAATTATCTGTCTTATCCCCTTTGATTCTGAATCGGTAAGCATCCGCCAGATTATATTTTATCCGGGCCCAATCTTGGGGAAAAGTCTCAAAAGTATAAACTGTCAGCGCTTCTGTGTAACCAGCGATCGCCCGTTCTAAATTTTCTGCTTCATCTCCTCTTTTTCTAAAATGGTAAGCAACTGCCAGATGAGATTTTATCCTCGCCCAATCTTGAGGATAAGCCTCCAAAGTATAAACTGTCAGCGCTTTTGTGTAAGCAGCGATCGCCCTTTCTAAATTTTCTGCTTCATCTCCTCTAATTCTTTGAGAGTAGGCAAGTGCCAGATGATATTGTATCCCGGCCCAATCTTGGGGAAAAGTATCAAAAGTATAAACTGTCAGCGCTTCTGTATAAGCAGCGATCTCCCGTTCTAAATTTTCTGCTTCATCTCCTATAATTCTTCGAGAGTAAGCACCAGCCAGATCTGATTTTATCCCGGCCCAAACTTGGGGAAAAGTCTCAAAAGTATAAACTTTCAGCGCTTTTGTGTAAGCAGCGATCGCCCTTTCTAAATTTTCTGCTTCATCTCCTCTAATTCTTCGAGAGTAAGCACCTGCCAGATGATATTGTATCCGGGCCCAATCTTGAGGATAAGCCTCCAAAGTATAAACTGTCAGCGCTTTTCTATAAGCAGCGATCGCTTGTTCTAAATTTTCTGCTTTATCCCCTCTTTTTCTGAGATAGTAAGCATCCGCCAGATGAAATTTTATCCCGGCCCAATCTTGGGGAAAAGTCTCAAAAGTATAAACTGTCAGCGCTTTTGTGTAAGCAGCGATCGCCCGTTCTAAATTTTCTGCTTTATCCCCTCTAATTCTTTGAGAGTAAGCAAGTGCCAGATGAGATTTTATCTCGGCCCAATCTTGAGGATAAGCCTCCAAAGTATAAACTGTCAGTGTTTCTGTGCAAGCAGCGATCGCTTGTTCTAAATTTTCTGCTTTATCTCCTCTTTTTCTAAAATGGTAAGCAACTGCCAGATGAGCTTTTATCCTGGCCCAATCTTGGGGAAAAGTATCAAAAGTATAAACTGTCAGCGCTTTTGTGTAAGCAGCGATCGCCTGTTCTAAATTATCTGTCTTATCCCCTTTGATTCTGAATCGGTAAGCATCCGCCAGATTATATTTTATCCGGGCCCAAACTTGGGGAAAAGTCTCAAAAGTATAAACTTTCAGCGCTTCTGTGTAAGCAGCGATCGCCCGTTCTAAATTTTCTGCTTTATCTCCTCTGATTCTTCGAGAATAAGCACCTGCCAGATGAGATTTTATCCTCGCCCAATCTTGAGGATAAGCCTCCAAAGTATAAACTGTCAGCGCTTCTGTGTAAGTAGCGATCGCCCTTTCTAAATTTTCTGCTTCATCTCCTCTAATTCTTCGAGAGTAAGCACCTGCCAGATGATATTGTATCCGGGCCCAATCTTGAGGATAAGCCTCCAAAGTATAAACTGTCAGCGCTTTTCTATAAGCAGCGATCGCTTGTTCTAAATTTTCTGCTTTATCCCCTCTTTTTCTGAGATAGTAAGCATCCGCCAGATGAAATTTTATCCCGGCCCAATCTTGGGGAAAAGTCTCAAAAGTATAAACTGTCAGCGCTTTTGTGTAAGCAGCGATCGCCCGTTCTAAATTTTCTGCTTCATCTCCTCTAATTCTTCGAGAGTAAGCATTCCCTAGATTACATTGTGTTATTGCCCACTCTTTAGGAAAAGCTTCCATAGGAAATGCAGTTAGGGCAATTTCACAACCTCTAATGACAATTTCTTGATTAATAGCGATGTTCCCCAGGGAAAATCCTTTAATAATGTGACTAAACAAACCAAGATTATAAGCGATGTTTTGAGCTGTTTCTGTATCAACTGATGATCTAGTATCATTTCCCCAATTTTCTAGAGTTACAAGAAAATTTTCATCTAATTTATCCAGATTTTGTTCTAGAAAACAATAAATTAACTCCGGGTTTTCACGATAGGCTACTTTTTCTAATATTTCCATCAAGAAGTTTAAATAGATTTGAGGAGTTGTTTCATCCTTTGACAAATCCAAACCTTTTGATAACTGTTGTGAACTATTTACCATTTCTCTATTAATCTCAAAGCCAATAATTACTCTATTTATTTAAAAACGCCAGTTTCATTATATACTACAATAATTATAATTGCAATAATTGTAGGTTGGGTTGAGGCAACGAAACCCAACGAAACCCAACAGCCAAAGACACAGAAGTGTTGAAAGATTCCTGAACTTCTCCAAGGGTTTCCCTATCCCTCTAACCAACCAACTAATAATAATCTCAGAACAGATCTAACGTAATCTAACGTACTACAAAATTAAAGACTGCACTTTAACAGCTTCTTCAGAAGTGAGGTTTCCGTTTAATACATCTAAAATAGTTTGTTCTTGCCCAAAAATACTTAAAAAATCTTCTATCTTTAGATTATATTCTTTCATCAATGTTTCTAATAATTCTCTATCGGTTAAAACAGGAAAAGATTCATTTGTTTCTTCATATTCATAGATTAACATTCCTAATACTCTTAGATAATCTCGATCGTCTTGATTCAGCTTTTTTCCATCTAATAGTTCGTTGACTCTTTCTTGAGTTGCAATTAACTCAGCTTCATTCCTAATGGGACGGGGCGCAAATTCGGTTACTAGATCGAGGTAATCAGGACTAGGAGTTTTTAAACCAGTTGTCATGTTTCCAATTCTCTTTATCATATAGCAATCAGGAATGATATGTGAGAAACTGAGATAGTAGTGAATTGTACGCTTGATGGAAGAATTAGATGCCTTTATTGAGTCCAATCCTGACTCAAGAGAATTGAAACGAGCACTAGCAGTAAGCATGACCTTGCGAGGTTATCCACATAGAAAAATCATGAAAGTGTTGAAAGTATGCTCTGGATTCATAAGCAAATGGAAACAAGCATTTATAATGAATGGAGTGGAGGGTATTAAGCTAGCTCATAAAGGCTCACAAGGATATTTAAGTCCATCCGAAAAAACAAAAGTTATCACCTGGTTAAAAAATAATAAAACCTGGAATCTAAACGAACTAGAATATTATGTTGCTGAAAATTTTGGAGTGACATTTGCTGCCAAATCTAGCTACTATCAGCTGTTTCATGAAGCAGGGGTTTCTTGGAAAAAATCACAGAAGAAGAATCCTGATAAAAAACCAGAAGAAATAACAGCAAAAAAAAAAGAGATTGAAGAGCTTTTAGAAAAACATAGAAAGGAAATTGAATCAGAAAAATTGCTCATATTTTTCTTGGATGAATGCCATTTAATCTGGGGTGATATTTGCGGGTATGTGTGGGGAAAAACAGATAGTAGAATTGAAATACCAATTAAAAATGAGAAAAAAAGACAAACTTATTATGGAGCAATGAATTACCGAACGGGCAAAGTAATTGTAAAAGGATATCCACAGGGAAATACAGAGAATACAATAAAATTTGTAAACTATTTGATAGAGGAAAATAGAAAAAAACAAATATTAATTATCTGGGATGGAGCTTCATATCATCATAGTAAAGAATTCAGAGAATATTTAGAGAAACTTAATCAAGGAAAAACAGAAGAAGAATGGTTAATAAGATGTATTAGGTTAGCTCCAAATGCTCCAGAACAAAACCCAATTGAAGATGTGTGGTTACAAGGAAAAGAAATGTTACGCAAGTATTGGAATATTTGCCAAAATTTTAGGATAGTTAAATGGTTGTTTGAGTGGACAATTAGTCAAGAAAAGTTCTTTTTTCAAAAACTAAAAATGTATGGCTCTTTCTTATAAAATATCTTTGATTATCATCTGTTTTCAAAAGTGAGCCTGCAGCGATCGCATTTATTTGAATTGGCGATCGCATTTATTTGAATTGGCGATCGCATTTATTTGAATTGGCGATCGCATTTATTTGAATTGGCGATCGCATTTATTTGAATTGGCGATCGCATTTATTTGAATTGGCGATCGCATTTATTTGAATTGGCGATCGCATTTATTTGAATTGGCGATCGCATTTATTTGAATTGGCGATCGCATTTATTTGAATTGGCGATCGCATTTATTTGAGCTGGCGATCGCATTTATTTGAGCTGGCGATCGCATTTATTTGAGCTGGCGATCGCATTTATTTGAGCTGGCGATCGCATTCACTTGGCCATGGACAAAAAATTTCGTAAAGTACCGATTGTGCCGGTAGGGTCGGAAATATGCTTTTCTCACATATCATTCCTGATTGCTATAGCAGATTTGGTGTTGGGCGGTCCCTGCCCTTCGACGAGTCTCGGGGACCGCGGTAGCCGAAGGGTTTCCCTATCGCTCAACCCAACCTACAAATTCTCAAAGTCTAAATCTCAAAGTCCCCCTTTGATAAGGGGGATTTAGGGGGATAGTCCCCTAAGTCCCCCTTTGATAAGGGGGATTTAGGGGGATAGCAAAAACTCTTCCACTGCCAAAGCAGTTGGTTGAGCCGATATTGCACCAGGTTTCATGGTAATTAATGCGCCAACAGCACAACTATAAGTTATAATATCTTGAACCACTTCTGAATCCTGCCAACAATCAATTCCCCGACAACAAAATTGATGGATACAAGCAGCTAAAAACCCATCTCCAGCTCCAGTAGTATCTACAACGGAGACTGAAAAAGGGGAAACCTTCCCCACTACAGGCTGTTCGCCTATGCCACGGAAACAATAACTCACATCTGTTTCCCCTCCACCAGTAACAATGACATTATCTGGAGTATTGGCAAAACTAGCGATAGTTGCTGCATCTTCCGTCTCAAATAACCATCTAGCTTCCTCTACGGATAATTTGAGCAAATCCACTTGGGACAAAATTTCTTTAATTAGAGGTTTGGCTTTCTCTGGCTCTAGCCAAAACATGGGTCGCCAATTTACATCTAAGACTACTTTAACATTATTTTCACTTGCCAGTTCCAAAGCCCCATAAATAGCTTTTCTCGTTTCTCCATATGCTAGTTCTAAAGTCCCGAGAACGAGAAACTTGGCTTGAGTAAATAACTCCACAGGTAACTGGGAGCTATGGAGATAAGCGTCAGCAAAAATATCGGCAGCTAAATCCCCAAAACCAGCAAAAGAGCGGTCTCCCGTTTCAGATCGCAACACATAAACTTGTCGCGTGGGAGCGGTTTCATGACGCTGCACTCCCCTTGTATCCACTCCCACCGATTTTAGGAGTTCCACAAGGCTATCCCCCGCTTCATCCGTCCCCACACAGCCCAGAAAAGCTGCTGGGGTTCCCAATTTTTGGGCCGCACAAGCTACGTTAGCGGGAGAACCGCCGGGATAAGCTGTCCAGGACTCTACTGTTGTCAAATCCCGTCCTACTTGCTCTGCCAGCAAATCTAACAAGATTTCGCCCAGACAAATGATGGGAGGATGAATCACCAAAATTGAATTGTAAAATTATTCCTTCACCCTAGCAGAAATAGGACTAATAATTGATACTTCCTATAATATGAGTGAATGTTGAGTAAATCTACTAAGGAATATCTGCTTATGGCTGCTAGCAAATCTAAGACACCCGCTTCTCTTTCAAGGCGAGAATTGCAAATTATCGATCTAATAGCTACTGGCTCTACTAACCAGGAAATTGCGGATAAGCTAGAAATTAGTAAGAGAACTGTGGATAACCATATCAGCAATATTCTTACCAAGACGGGCACTGACAATCGGGTAGAACTATTACGCTGGGCGCTACAGTGGGGGAAAGTTTGTCTGGATCAAGTTAATTGCTGTGATTTACCAAAATAAACTCCTCTTGGCAGTT
This sequence comes from Trididemnum miniatum, assembly GCA_964006365.1. Classification (NCBI taxonomy): domain Eukaryota; kingdom Metazoa; phylum Chordata; class Ascidiacea; order Aplousobranchia; family Didemnidae; genus Trididemnum; species Trididemnum miniatum. The sequence continues at coordinate 76,276 of CAXFYD010000314.1, read as the reverse complement.
GTTTTGCTTGGTGGATTGAGCGGTTGTAACAATTCCGGTTTTGTCACTCCACCTACCGGGAGTCTGGGGAATAATCTCAATAGTACTGCAGCAGAACAACATCCTCGTTTTTCCTCTAATGGCCGTTATTTAGTCTTTGCTAGCGATCGCCATGATGGCAAAAGAAGCATCTTTCTTTACGATCGCCAGAGCAACGGACTGGTTTCCCTACCTGGACTGAACCTACCAGGTAGCGTTCAAGACCAACCGGATATTAGTGCTGACGGTCGCTATCTTGTTTATGTTTCCGAACAGCAAGGTATTGCGGATATTTTTGTCTACGATCGCCTTTCTTTTCAGGCTGAGAATATTACCCGCAATTTATTGGCTCAAGTGCGCAACCCTACCATTAGCGGGGACGGTCGCTTTATTGCTTTTGAACGGAACCGTTCCGGACAATGGGATCTGGAAATTTACGACCGAGGTTTGAACGTAGAATTATAGCACGGAGCATTGAGGTTAGGACATTAATAAAGCCTGAAACCTAGTCATAGCCGTCTTTATGAATTTTGAATTTTGAAGAAAGAATTTTGAATTGCGCTATATCCTTGCCTCCTTCTGGTTCCAAGGCTCCTGCTTCTGCTACTCCAGACAATTGAAACCGATAAAACCCAATTGTGTAATAAAACTTAAAATTGGATCTAGACGGAGAGTGTCGTCACCGTAGTAATCTTGCTATATTGACCCGTGGTTTCCTGACAACGGTTTAACAAGCTTAAACAGGAATATTTCAAAAGGAAAAGAAAATTTATGGCTATTAAACGCGGCTCGAAAGTTAAAATTTTGCGCAAGGAATCTTATTGGTACGGAGATGTTGGCACTGTTGCTAGCGTTGACCAGAGCGGTATTCTCTATCCCGTTATCGTTCGCTTCGATAAAGTGAACTACACCGGTTTTAGCGGAACCGCTAGTGGCGTAAACACCAATAACTTTGCGGAAAAAGAACTGCAAGAAGTTTAGTTTCTTAGGATCTCAGTTTGCCGGAATTACCCGAAGTCGAAACTGTTCGTCGGGGACTTGATTCCTTGACTCAAGGACAAACCATTCAGGGTGGGTTAGTGTTGCTGTCTCGCACCGTTGCTCACCCTGTTTCCGTTGCTGAGTTTTGTCAGGGGGTCCAAGGGAGAACCATGGTTTCTTGGCATCGTCGCGGCAAGTATTTGTTGGGAAAACTGGATCGGGGTTGGTTGGGCATACACTTGCGCATGACCGGTCAACTGTTGTGGTGCGATCGCCACAGTCCTTTACAAAAACATGCCCGGTTGCGCTTGTTTTTTCCAGAAGATATGGAGTTGCGCTTTGTAGATATTCGCACTTTCGGTAAAGTGTGGTTGGTGGATGAAGAAGAACCGGAAAAGGTAATTACAGGATTGCAGAAGTTAGGACCGGAACCCTTTGGAGAAGATTTTACAATTGAATATCTAGCACAGAAATTGGCAAAAAGCAACCGTTGTCTGAAAACTTTACTTTTAGACCAGGGTTTGGTGGCGGGAATAGGCAATATTTATGCAGATGAAGCATTATTTCGTAGTGGCATTAAACCAGAGGCGATCGCTTCCCATCTCAATTTAACACAAATTGAGAATTTGAGAACAGCAATAATTGAAGTGTTGCAGAAGGCAATAGAAGAAGGGGGTACTACTTTTAGCGATTTTATCAATTTGATGGGGGTTAATGGCAATTATGGGGGAGTGGCTTGGGTATATCGCCGGGGAGGACAACCTTGTCGGGTTTGTGGCACTGGCATTGAAAAAATTAAATTGGGAGGGCGATCGACCCATTTTTGTCCCCAATGTCAGAGTTGAAATTTGTTGTTGGTTGTTGGTTGTTGGTTGTTTGTTGTTTGTTATTTGTTGTTTGTTTGTTATCAACAATTGTAGGTTGGGTTGAGCGATAGCGAAACCCAACACAAGTTTCCGGGTGGGGTCAAAAACAGTTGAATTTTTAATTCTCAATAGTCGCGGCTTAACCTGAAAGTTAGGCAGCCCAGACTTGCCCAGAGGGTCGTCGAAGGGGGGCTACCCCACAATTGACTTTCTACATATTCAGACCCAAACAACTACGGGAGAGGGTTCCCAGGCGATCGCCCTTTTACAGAAAATTTCTATAGCGCTTCGTGGTGGGCTATTTATAAGTACTTTATCTATCCTCTCTTCCTCCTCTGCGTTTTCTGCATCATCTTCATTTAGTTCTAAGTTACATCCTTGTTCTTTTATTTTAGCTAGATAGAATGAAGTATCCCGTGGGCTGAGAAACCGGGTTTCTTTCCAACGTTTCAGCATTAATCCTTAAAATAATAAGAGAAACCCGGTTTCTGGGCTGAAATCTAGAAAGTTTCCTGACGGTAGATAAAAGTTCGCGATCGCCCATGTGGTAAAATAGAAAGGAAAGAGTATTCTTCTATTTTAGTTATAAGCAATTGTAGGTTGGGTTAAGCGATAGCGCAACCCTTCGGCTACGCTCAGGGCAACGCCCAACACAAAAACCCTTGCTGTTGGGTAAAGGGCCTCAACTCAACCTACGAGTTATAAACTAACCTATATCCAAAATTGATTAATTCTACTCTAGTATCCATGAAGCGTTTTTTTACTGAAGCAGGAGTAAAGGTAGATGAAGTATAAAGGCTATGAAGCAATAGTTTCTTTTGATGATGAAGCTGGTATTTTTCACGGTGAAGTAGTCAATATTAGAGATGTAATTACTTTTCAAGGTAACAGTGTTGATGAGTTGAGAACTGCTTTTCGAGAATCTATAGAAGACTATTTTGCTTTTTGTACCGAACGGGGAGAAGAACCAGAACAACCATTATCCGGTTGTTTTCTACTGAAAATAGAGCCGGAACTGCACCAAGAAATTTATCGCAAAGCTAAACAAGAAGGGAAAAGTATTAACACTTGGGTTGGAGAGAAGTTAGCAGCTGAAATTTTCACCTCTTGAATATGAAGGCGATCGTTATTTTTCAAAATATTATACCGAATCTCAAAATATTTGCTACAAATACTATTGTATTTATAAGTTATTTGCAAATGCTTTACAGTTGGATCCCCCCCAGCCCCCACCCCCCCTTAGTCCCCCCCACTGGGGGAAAAGAAAGGGGGGAGCCTGGAAAGTACCCTCCTGGGAGGGGTTAGGGGTGGGTTACTGTTCCCTAAAATCCCGAAATTGTGTACTTCATAGCTATGAAAATTGCTATAATCTAACAAATAAGCGTAACGCTCTACCATTACTGTGCTAGTATAGATATAACTAGATGGGAAAATAGGAGATAATGTGGAACAAAGGGCATAAGTTACAAGAAGGAAAATATCGGATTGAGAAAAAGTTGGGGGAAGGAGGTTTTGGCATTGTCTATAAAGCCAAAGATATCCGTTGGAATAGCTGGGTAGTAATTAAAACTCCTCGTCCTAGATTAAAGGAAGAGGAACCTAAGAACTATATCAGAATTGTACGACGGTTTGATGAAGAAGCAAGAAATCTCTACAAGTTAAGACAAGAGCGTCATCCTAATATTGTCCGGGTATATGATTATTTTCCAGAAAATAATTTACGTTCGTTATTTTGGAAAGAAAAAGAAGATGTACCTTGTCTGGTGATGGAGTTCCTAGAGGGAGACAATTTAGATCAGCGGGTACAAAGATTGGGTCCTTTATCGGAAGAAGAGGTAGTAGGATATATTCGACAAATTGGTGAGGCATTGAGTGTAGTTCATAGCTACGAATTAGTTCATCGAGATGTTAAACCTGGGAATATCATGTTACCTGGAACTGGGGAAGCGATTTTAATTGATTTTGGTGTTGTGGGAGAGATTTCTCCTGGCAAAAAGAGTTCTATCATCATGGGAACTCACGGTTATGCTCCTTACGAACAGTTGAACGGTAGTGGGAGGGGACCTACGATGGATATTCATGCTTTAGCTGGTTCTTGTTATTACGGGGTAACTGGAATAGATCCTGAGCGCAACAACAATGGAGAGTTGATTTTACCGAAACAGATTAATCCTCATATTAGCGATCGCTTAAATTACGCTATTAGTCAAGGCATGGCTCTTTTGCCAAAAGATCGTCCTCAGACTATGGCTGAATGGTTGGAACTTTTGGATTCAACTTCTTCTTCTTATAATATTCCATATTATACTCCTTCTAGTCCAACTGTAAGACCTCTCATCTCTTCTACCCCTTCTCCTCCACCAAGACAACTGTACAAAGAATCAATTACTTCAATAAAAACTGATACCGTTGAAGTGGAGCTACCGCCAGCTCCTCGTCAAAAGAAAAGACGGAAGGCGATAGTGAAGAAGGTAAAACAGCTTTTGGACTATGTTCATCTAAAACCGCTTGTTTCGTTTCACTTAGATCTAATCTCGGAAGTTTTTACTGTTGTAAAACAGCTTTTCGACTATCTCAAACAGCTTGGTTGGTTTTATTGGGTTATGGCGTTGCAAGTTTTTGTTTTTGCTGGATTTGTATCTGGAACAACGAACATTAATGGCTATGACAGTTTTGGTTTTGATGGAGATTTATTTTTCTGGGAGTTTTTGTATAGTCGTCAAATTTTATATGGGCTTCCGATATTAATTCTATTTAGCTGGATAATGAAACTATATGATATAAAAAAAAACCTTATAACTGAAACATTACTATTTTTTGTAGTGCTTTTGCTACATGTGCCAGTAGGGTTGTGGATGATATTAATGTTTAATAATGATATTACTGTAAATGTATTGGAGCCGTGGGTATTAAATGACGAATGGACTAATGGGCTATTAATAATATTTTTGCTAGTATGGGCTCTAGAATGGCTTCTCGCATGGAGAATGAAGGCACTGAGAATGAAGTGGGATGAGAATGGTCTTGGTATTTGGCTAATGGTCTCATTGACTTTGATGAGTTTACCAAACAAAGACTTCGAGTATAATGTTTTGAGTTGCTTATGGATATTTGTTGTTTCTATAAGCAATTATATTTTGGTATGTCCAAACATAGGATTTAAAAAGCGATTTGATGAATTTCATGAGGCAGTTCCATTGGTTCATGTAGGGTTTATTTTACACTTAATTCAAATAATAGGATTTAGATTAGGCTGGCTTGTTTCCCTCGCATTCTAGTGTAGTAACCCACCGATTTTTTTTAGTATTTTTGGGCTTGATTGAGAAAACAGATTGATTTGCTAAATATTCTTGAAACTTAGATGAAATCTAAAAAAGAATGCTACAAATATAATAGTATTTACAAATTGTTTGTGGGTATATCGCCGGGTCGGAAAACCTTGTCTGGTTTGCGATACTGGCATTGAAAAAATTAAATTAGGAGGGCGATAGACTCATTTCTCATCAAAACCTTGATTTCTATATCACGCCTTTTTAACCATTAGATTCCAGCAAAGAAACCGGGTTTCTGCCATTAGTTTCAGATTGATACCCAGGGTTATCAAAGAAACCCGGTTTCTAACCCCAGGCTTTCCCCTAAAGCTATTTAATATCAAATCTAAAAATATTTGCTACAGATACAATAGTGTTACAAGCAATTGTAGGTTGGGTTGAGCGATAGCGAAACCCAACACAAGTTTCCTGGGCTTGTTGGGTTTCGTGACCTCAACCCAACCTACTCATTGCTAAACAGTCTTTAAACTTAGATGAAATCTAAAAAAGAATGCTACAAATATAATAGTATTTATAAATAATTAGTACAAGCTCTAACGCTGGATCCCCCCCAGCCCCCTCCCCCCCTTGGTCCCCCCCACTGGGGGAAAAGAAAGGGGGGAGCCTGGAAAGTCCCCCTTTTTAAGGGGGATTTAGGGGGATCGTCGTTATCTGTAGCATCCTTTTTCGTATTTGATATTAATTGTTAATTGTTAATTGTTAATTGTTAATTGTTAATTGTTATTTGACAATTTCAAATTGGCTCATCATACCTGTATCTTCATGATCCAGGATATGACAGTGAAGCATGTAGGGTATATCTGGGTTGGTGTAGGTGTTGAAACGAGCCAGAATCACAACCTTGTCCCTTCCTTTGAAGAAAATGGTGTCTTCCCAGCCTTGCTCATAGGGTTCCGGTGGGCGGCCATTGCGCTCTAATACCTGAAATTGAGTTTGATGCACGTGGAAGACATGCCATCCTGTCACAGAGATAAGGGTCCAACGCTCCGTATCCCCGAACTTAATTACATCATCGATTCGGTCCAGCTTCATCTGCTGGCCATTAATTCCCCAACCTTTACCAACTTTGTCGAAGACAAAATCTCTGCTACGGTCAACTTCCCTGGGGTCTATTCTTTCAATGCGGTTCAGGGTAGATGGAAGGGGTCCGGCCACTGCTGTCAGGGTCTCGTCAGTGCGGAGTTCCAGGACTCTACCAAAAGAGGCATCCAGTAGATTCAATCCATCCACATCCCTGAGATCCACAATGATTTCAACTCGCTCGCCAGGAGCGATGGTAATCTGCTCCATCTCAATGGGGTGGTTCAAGTAGCCACCGTCAGAAGCGATCGCGGTCATCTTTCCGGACTCCACACTGAGTTTGTAGAGACGGGCTTGACTGCCGTTGAGGAGTCGCAGCCGAACTAGACCTGGGGGAACCTCAATGTAGGGATCCATGGTGCCGTTAACCGTTAAGTGAGAATAGTAAAACCCTTTCCCGAAATTACTGAGGGTGAAATCTAGCTCGCCATCCTTCGTGAAGTCTCTGTCTTGAAGAATGATGGGAATATCATCGATTCCATAGGTGGATGGGAGTTGGCTAGCTGCCGGGTTATGGTCGTCAATGACCATCAGGCCAGCAGCTCCCCGATAGACCTGCTCGGCAGTACGATCCTTTTTGTGCGGATGGTACCACAGGGTGGCCGCTTCTTGAATAACCTGGAATTCAGCCTTCCAAGTCTCCTTGGGTCGAATCACGCTGTGAGCGCCTCCATCAGCTTCCGCAGGGACATCAGCACCATGCCAATGGGTTGTGGTGTCTTCATCCAGATGATTGGTGACATCAATGACAACGCGATCGCTTCGATGAAGGTGTAGGGTCGGACCTAAGATACTTTCTTGGTTGTAGGCGATAGTTGGGGTTAACTTTGCCTGGTGAAAGTCATGGAATGAAGTCCCTAAATCCAGCTGATAGTGAGCTATGCCATCTTCAATGGTGGGTTCAAGCAACGGTGGAACTAAGAGCGCATGAGTCGCTGGCACATCCGTGGAGATCTTCACAGCCGGATCGTCATTGAGGAAGGCATCTACGGCGACTATACAGCCAACCACTAGGAGGCCAAGGCTAATGGCTGCAATGATACGATGGCGAGGCCGACGGAGAAATAGGAGTTTGTTATGGAACATTTTATAGCAATGAGCAATGAACAATGAACAATGAACAATTAAGAGGTTGAGCAGAAAAATGCCCCTTTCGCTTTGTACAAAGGTGATGCAGCAATTGTAGTATTTTTGTATTTATTGTATTACGCGACGACACCAGCGCGAAGCGCTATAGATTGCCAGAACCAACGCTAGTATCTTAATCTTAGAGCAGGGCAAACGCATCTAATCCCTATTCCCTCTCTTGAGGTAAATAATTAAAATCGAGAGTTTCTTCTATGTTGGTAAAGATTTTTTACCTTTAGTTCTATTGGCTCTAATTGATTAATCACAATTATCTCCTTTTATAATTAAGAATAAAACTTTTCGCTCCCAACTTCTAGAGTCCAAAGAGGGAGGGAGAAGCTTGGATTTTATAGCCCCTCTCCCAGTGGGAGAGGGGTTGGGGAGAGGGTTCTTCTCAGCCAAGAAACCGGGTTTCTGCCATTAGTTTCAGATTGATACCCAGGGTTATCAAAGAAACCCGGTTTCTAACCCCAGGCTTTCCCCTAAAGCTATTCTACCAATTTAGCTGTATTGTGACACTTGTAATAAGCCTGGAAAGTCCCCCTTTGATAAGGGGGATTTAGGGGGATAGTCCCCTTTAAATTACCTCTTGACACTTCCCTATTCCCTCTCTTGAGGTAAATAATCCAAATCTAGAATTTCTGCTATACTAAAAGGAGATTCCAGAGGAAAAATATCTTGTCTTATTCCTGTCTCCGCTGCAGCTTTAATTCTAGCTTTCTGATAGCATTTAGTAAATACTTCCGGTAAAAATGGCTTCAGACTGGGACTATCTTCTAGTAACTCTTCCAAACAAATTCTCTGTTCGCTAATAGTACTGCGCCAACTGTGACTTTGCTTTCCTGGTTGATATTGCCATTTCAGTAAATGGATTAAAAGAACAATTAATTGACTTCTCAGTTCTCGTTGTTCCCGTTTCCCCATGCTTTCAATTTCTTCTATTAAATGCTCCAACTCGCTCTCAGCTAAATTTTTCTCTCTTAACTGTTGAATTATATCTTGAGTCCAAAGATAAAAGTCACGTTCGTAAAGATGTTGTTTGTTGTTCGTTGTTCGTTGTTTGTTGTTCGTTGTTCGTTGTTTGTTGTTTGTTGTTCGTTGTTTGTTGCTTGCACTGCCCACCCAGGGTAGGAACTTTAACACTTGCTGATAACGTAGTCCCCATCAAGAGAACTTAGACTGGTCAGCTAGCTTTGGCTTTAGGGCACGAAGCCCCGCCGCTGAGGGCGCGGGGTGCTGACGAAGTTTACTGGGCAGCCTGATTTCTAAAAATCAATCCATATGCTGCATTTTTATTATAACTAACCAAACAATCAACACTTCGGCTACGCGGTCCCCGAGACTCGTCGAAGGGCAGTGCAGGCAACCAACAACCAACAACTAGATATGTTTGTGGAAACTATTGGCGCGATCGCCACCGTAACAAGTACCATCGAACTTTCCGAGAAACTATTTCCCACATTTAGGAGAATTTTCAAATTATTGAAGGATGGAGAGTTAAATATTGTAATTGTTGGTGCTGGTGGAACCGGTAAAACAACTTTAGGTAAATTGCTTTCTCGACAGTTTAAAGCAAGCGATCGCTCCCCATCCTATCAAGAATCCATTACCATGGAAAGGTACGGACTTGAGAGCAATATTGTTGGCACAGTATTGGCACAGTAATTGTTGCTCCCGGTCAGCAACGCCGACAAGACAATTGGGATGGCCTTTTGAGAATGATAACAGTTGGAAAGGTTCAGCTTATTATTCATGTTGTATCCTGGGGATATCATTCCTTTGGAGAATTTAGCTATACTAATCACAGACTTTATCGACAGGGTATGACCGTGGAGCAATTCGTTGGCGAATATGCAAGAGAATCGCAAAATCGGGAACTTGAAGTGTTGAGAAAAATACAGCCCCATATATCAATTGCCGAGGGAAAGAAAACCGTACTCATCACCCTGGTAACAAAGCAAGATTTGTGGTGGAATCATCGAGAACAAGTCAAACAACATTATACCGAGGGAGATTACGATCGCATAATAGCAGAAATTCGTAACGCCCAAGGAAGTCGTAATTTTATCCACGAATATCTATCCGCTTCATTAGTCATGGAAAACTTGGTTTCCGGTGCTAACGAACTATTAATCCCCACAACGGCAGGATACGATTGGCGATTGAAATTTGCCAATTATAAAAAATTTCTCAATACTATTGAAAGCCTTTTTCAAATTTCTTTGAATGTTGAGGAGGATTGAAGTCATGGATATAGAACCGGATAGAGAAAAAAATTATAACTCTGAAGATATTCAAGTGCTTACTTCTCTTCTCACTGAATATTCAGCAAAACTTTTAAATATATGCGATCGGATAGATAGACATCTAAAAACTAATTCGTTAATAGTTGGTTTTCTTTTACTAACACTTTATATTATAGGTATAATATGTTTTGGTGGAGAAATTAGAGATTTTATTTCCAACTTTGTTGACTACGTTTACTACTTGATTATAATTGTATTAATTTGTTTTTTTTATATGGATTTTATAATGAGTTTTACCGTAAGACAAAATTGAAAATACTAGAACGAGAGGCTACAATTATTTGTATCAAACTTGAAAAATTAATACGTGTAGTTTCTCAAGCTCAAGAACATGTTATTAGGGATATTGTCAGTAAAACTAAAATTGATTTGCTTTTAGTAGATGCAGAGTCGGCTTTGAAGAATTATCAAGCGACAAAGAAAAAACTAAGTAAATGGACATGGTTCTAAGGATTTAGGGGGATAGAACCTATTTGTAACAAATATTTTCCTAATTCATCTAAAGAGATAGAGGGAAAAACAAGAGAGATTTATTTTAGGCAAATTACATTTATAGCATTTCTTGAACTCATGAGGTACATTTATATACCCGCCTATGAAAGTGTTTACTATTTCGGATGAGCAACCGCAGGTTGCAGTTCGACTCCGCGGTCCCTGCCCTTCGGCGACCCTCAGGGGCCGCGTAGTCGAAGGGCACCGCAAGCAGTATAACTATCAACTGTCCACTATCAACTGTCAACTACTGTGAAAGCCCCACACAGGATTGTGATTCAATAAAGAGATGGAAGTATTTTGTCCCAACTGGTAAATAAAGGGCTTAATCGCAGTTGAAGAACTAGGAGGAGGCAAATGATAGCCTAGAGGTGGTTTGTCTTGGAAAGCAATAAAAACAAAGCGCCTGCGAGTCTGAGGAGTGCCGTAGTAGCAGACTTTAAAGATATCATAGATAACTGTATAGCCCAGTTGTTCTAACTCCGTGGCAATTTTGGCCGCAAAAGGTTGGTTCGTACCGGGAAATTTCATCCGACCCAAATTAAGAACATTCTCCATTACTACTACTTTCGGTCTAGCAATGCTAGCGATGCGCAGTACCTGTTGATAAAGTAAATTTCTTTCATCCGATTCATCTCTTTTTCCTCCTAAAGAAAATCCTTGACAGGGAAAACCAGCTAAGAGAACGTCTGGAGATTCAGAAATATTTGGTTCGTACCGGTGAATATCTCTTGGAGATACTTTCCATTGAGGACGGTTTTGCTTCAGAGTTTTGACGCACCAGGGATTTATTTCTACCGCTTCTAGAAGTCGAAAGCCTTGAGTTTCAAAACCTAAATCTAACCCTCCAGCTCCAGTAAAGAGACTGAGAACGGAATAGTTTGGCTCGATAACTTGCTTATTCCCAGTCACTTAAGGATATCTGCCAAAAACATAGAAAATATTGCGATCGCCGCAAGAAACAAACAACCAACAACCAACAACCAACAACCAACAACCAACAACCAACAACCAACAACCAACAACCAACAACCAACAACCAACAACCAACAACATTCAATCAGCATTGGGCCAAAGAAGACGTAGGGAAATCAAAATAAAGCCCATGGCCGCTATTACTTTCAACAACCGCTCGGGTAAAAACTGCCCTACTCCCCCTCCTGCAATTGCCCCCAAAAAACTAGCAATAATCAAGGCTGTAACCGTGCCTAAAAATACAGCCCGAGGAGATCCAGAACTACCACTCAGGGCGATCGCTGCCAGTTGACTCTTATCTCCAATCTCTGCCATAAACACAGTCACAAAGCTAAGTCCGAAAAGTTGCCAATCCATGGTTATCCCCCAATAACATCTGCTAACAACAACCCAGCAATTACCAACAGTAAAATCGCCACCCCTATATCCAGGGTTTTGGGCGATAACCGGGAACTCATCCAGTAACCCACCAAAACTCCTAACAAACTAGTGACAATCAAAGCTACTGCTGCGCCAGCAAACACAATCCAAGGAGACTGAGATTCTGCGCTAATCAACAGGGTTGCCACTTGGGTTTTGTCCCCCATTTCCACCAGCAATATGGTTAGGAAAGTAGAGCGGAAAATACTCCAAAAGGGATTATCTGGCTTTTTCTCTGGCTTACTAGCAGAAATTGTCATTTATTTTTATATTTCTTATTCTTTTTTAATTATTCCACATGATAGCCGCAATAACTGCCCACCCTCAAATCCAGACTTGGACAGGAAAACCCCTACAAAAAATCACTACTATAACGACTCATTTCTCTGCTATCCTTCCCATAGACTGCCTCAATCTGTTGGTGACAGCAGTCTATGGCAAATGCCTCAAACTCTTGCTTAGAAATCCCGTACATTCTCTCGAAGGTATCCGGTTGGACCCGACAAAACCTCGGTCTTTCCTCATAAATCCTGCATTCTCGCCTAGTGCGATCGAAGTTCACGCACCATCCTCCTTCCCCTACCATGCTCAAGTATAATTCTAATTCAGAGTCCGATAAATAATCTGCCAATTCCGGCCTCTCTGCTGGATCGAGATGACAGCAAGCTCCGCAATGGGAAACGCAACGCCAAGTTTTCACCATCTCCAACCCTCCTACAATAAAACTCGATCGAGTTTTTTATATTTGCTCAAAAATAGTGTATAGTTACCAGGTATGATAGATAACAAGTTTTTTTTGCTTGCAAATTCTTAAAAAAAAGATAAAATCGGGAGGCAACATGGCTTTAGACTGGGAAGTAATTTTTCAATTAACCTTCGTGACTTTAATTCTCGTTTCCGGTCCAGTAGTGATTTTCTTACTGGCACTTCGCGGTGGCGAGTTGTAAAAAAAAACAACAACTATTTTTTAGGATTTGAGTCACATTGAACCCTCCTGCTTCCAGGGGGGCGTTTTTGCATTGCTTTGAAACGCCGATCTATAGCAATGGGGTGTGGTCAAAACCCGTTGGTGAAACAGGATCCCCCCCAGCCCCCTCCCCCCCTTGGTCCCCCCCACTGGGGGAAAAGAAAGGGGGGAGCCTGGAAAGTCCCCCAAATGAGAGGGGGATTTAGGGGGTAGGTTTACCTAACACTGGCGTTACCGCAACATCAGCAACTACTTTTGACCGCACCCATAGCAATGAACAATGAACAATTAAGAGGTTGATTAGTTGTTGGTTGTTTTTTTGTTCTATAGCACTACGCATTTAGGTGTTGTCATTAATAAAGCCTGAAACCTAGTCATAGCCGTCTTTGTGAATTTTGAATTTTGAAGAAAGAATTTTGAATTGCGCTATATGTAAAGGGGTGCGATCGCTGACAGGCATGGGCCTGAAGCGCCTTTGGGCGAAACTCGATCGTCTCTTCATAATCCATCCCTCTCTTTACAATATGTAACATATATTTCATCACAAGCATGTTGATTTTCTAAATTTCATGATAAGCTTATATAATGAAGCTGAAAGCAAAAATTCGGAAAAATAATGAACGGTAATAATCCAGAAAACTTCATCACTATTATAACTACAGCAGAACCTTCCAACACCCCCCAACCAGATTTGGTGGTCAGCAACATTCAAGTGGATGCTACTGTTTTCTCAGGATATGATTTGGATTTTGAAGTAGTTTGGACTATCACCAATCAAGGGGACGCTCCCGCCACTGGGCGTTGGTCCGATAATATCTATTTGTCCCATGACGATCAGCTGTCACCAGACGATTATAGCGGAGACTATAGTGATTACTATTACAATCCATTTTCTTTTGACTTTAACGGAACTATCGGGACGGGAGAGTCAGTGACCAGAAGGGCATCTCTTAGTTTGCCCAATGGTTGGGAAGGAGAATACTACGTTATCGTCGGAACCGATACCTACAATAAGGTGTTTGAACATGACAATGAAGATAACAATCTTACTGTAGCCGACCAGTTATTAACTGTGAGTATCCCTCCCACACCAGATTTAGTAGTCAGTGACATTCAAGTTCCTACTACCGCTTTTTCTGGGACTGACATTGAAGTAGTTTTGACTATCACCAATCAAGGAGATGGTCCCGCCACCGGCATTTGGTCCGATAACCTCTATCTCTCCGAGGATGGAGTGAGAACCGATTATTTTATCGATTCTTTTTACTTTAACGGTACTCTGGCAGCGGGGGAGTCCTTGACCCGAAGGGAATCCGTTAGTTTACGATACCTCTCGGGAAAACGAAAGCCGCCCCCCCTGTTTCCCCCCCAGTGGGGGGGACCAAGGGGGGGAGCGGATGAAGTTGAGGAGGCGAATTTATTCGCCTGTATCTCTGTTAATTGACTTTAGCACAAAGATTGACAAATTTATATTTTTTGGTTATTGTAAAAGAAGAGGTAAAATATAATGTACGGATGCCAACAAGACTTAATCAAAAACCCTGAATGCTTGCCTTTTCTAGAATATCTTTGTATAACCGCGAATAAGCTAATTAATTGTGGAATATATCTCGCCCGTCAGCGGTACTTTAAATGCGGCTATATTATCGGCAAATATGAACTCGAAAAGCAGCTGAAGCAAAATCAAAACTTTAAATTTCTTTTTTCTCAAGCTGCTCAACAAACGTTGAGAGGAGTTGCTGAGTCCTTTAAATCTTTCAAGGAACTTTCCAAAAAGTACAAAAAAGGAGAACTAACAAACCGTCCGCGACTACCCAATTACCGAAAAAAAGGAGGAATGGGATCTATAACCTACCCCAGGCAGGCATTAAAACTAAAAGAAGGGAAAGTCCGAATTCCTCTCGGCTTGAAAGTAAAAGCCGCTTTCAAAGTCGATGCTTTCTTCCTTCCATTTCCCACCAATCTAAACTTCAATTCGATTAGGGAAATCAGGATTCTCCCTCGTAACGGTTGCTTCTATGTTGAGTGGGTGTACAAATTAGAAACCCAACAAATCAAAGTTGATAAAGAGAAAGTCTTGGGAATTGACCACGGACTTGATAACTGGTTGACTTGCGTCAGCAACACGGGGAAGAGCTTTATTGTTGATGGGAAGCATCTTAAATCCGTCAACCAATGGTATAACAAACAAATAGCTACGATAAAAGAGAGAGAACCCCAAGTATTTTGGTCAAAGAAACTTGCAAACATTACAGAAAAACGCAATCGCCAAATGCGAGATGCAGTCAATAAAGCAGCAAGGCTAATAATCAATGATTGTTTAGAAAATGGCATCGGTCGGATAGTCTTTGGTTGGAACAAAGGTCAAAAAGATGGTATCGATATCGGGGCAAAAAACAACCAAAAGTTTGTTCAAGTTCCTACGGCAAAACTCAAGGAACGCATCAAGCAGTTGTGCGAACAGTATGGGATTGAATTCATTGAAATAGAGGAAAGTTATACCTCGCAAGCATCGTTTTTAGATGATGATTTCTTGCCGACATTCGGTGCAAAACCCTCCCCCCCTGTTTCCCCCCCAGTGGGGGGGACCAAGGGGGGGGGAAAGCGAGTTAAACTCCGATTATATCGCTCTGCCAATGGCAGTTTAATTAATGCTGACTGTAACGGCGCGGCCAACATTTTAAGAAAAGTAGCGACGACTTTAAGATTATGTCTTGAAGGAGTCAGTAGCGGCGCTTTGACTACGCCTGTAAGAGTCCATTTCTGGGCTGCTTGCGAATCCCCGTCTCTTTAGAGCGGGGAGTGTCAAGCAATGATTGGGAAGGAGACTACTACCTGGTCGTGGATACCGATGCCTACAATCACCAGTTTGAAAATGACAATGAAGATAACAATACTACTGTAGACCATGAGTCACTGACCATTACCGTTCCCCCGCGATCGGACTTAGTAGTCAGCGAGATTACCGTTCCCTTAGAAGCCTTCTCCAACCAGGATCTGGAAGTAGTTTGGACCGTAACCAACCAAGGAGATGAAGAAGCCACCGGCACTTGGAACGACCTAGTTTATCTCTCCCCAGACGATTGGGTAGGAGACGACCAACTCTACGGTTCCTTCTCCTTTACCGGAACTATTGCCCCCGGGGAGTCCGTCACCCGACAGGAATCTATTAGTTTGCCCCTTGATATAGAAGGGCCCCACTACGTTATAGTTACCACCGATGGCAATAATCAACTGGTGGAATATAATCAAGAAGACAATAATATTACCGTAGATAACCAGTTCATCACCATTACCGTTCCCCCGCAACCGGACTTAGTAGTCAGCGAGATTACCGTTCCCTTAGAAACCTTCTCCAACCAGGATCTGGAAGTAGTTTGGACCGTAACCAACCAAGGAGATGAAGAAGCCACCGGCACTTGGAACGACCTAGTTTATCTCTCCCCAGACGATCGGGTAGGAGACGACCAACTCTACGGTTCCTTCTCCTTTACCGGAACTATTGCCCCTGGGGAGTCCCTCACCCGAAAGCAGTTAATTAGTTTACCCCTTGATATAGAAGGGCCCCACTACGTTATCGTCACCACCGATGGCAATAATCAACTGGTGGAATATAATCAAGAAGACAATAATATTACCGTAGATAACCAGTTCATCACCATTACCGTTCCCCCGCAACCGGACTTAGTAGTCAGCGAGATTACCGTTCCCTTAGAAACCTTCTCCAACCAGGATCTGGAAGTAGTTTGGACCGTAACCAACCAAGGAGATGAAGAAGCCACCGGCACTTGGAACGACCTAGTTTATCTCTCCCCAGACGATCGGGTAGGAGACGACCAATTCTACGGTTCCTTTTCCTTTACCGGGACTCTTGCCCCTGGGGAGTCCGTCACCCGAAAGCAGTTAATTAGTTTACCCCTTGATATAGAAGGGCCCCACTACGTTATCGTCACCACCGATGGCAATAATCAACTGGTGGAATATAACCAAGAACACAATAACACTATTGTAAGTTCTCAAGAGCTGACTATTGCTCTTTCGCCCTTTCCTAACTTACAGGTAGAAGAAGTTATCCCACCTCCCACTGCCTTCTCCGGTCAGGAAACCTTAGTAGAGTGGATTGTGGTTAATAACGGTACCGGAGCTACCAGCAGTCCTGCTTGGTTCGATCGGGTGTGGTTATCTTTAGACCAAACCTTAGATCGTAACGATACCTTCCTAGGACAGGCTATTAATCCCAGTTATCTCAACCTTGGAGATAGTTACAGCAACAGCCTCACCGTTACTCTACCCCGAGGCATTGATAACAATTACTTCTTCATCGTTCAAACAGACGCTCGCAACCAAGTCTTGGAATTGCATAACGAAGGAGATAACAATAAAGTTAGCGGTCCCACGGACGTGATGCTAACACCCCCACCAGATTTGCAGGTAACATCAGTAAACGCACCAGGTCAGGGGTTTTCCGGTCAGTCTCTCATCCTTTCTTGGACAGTTACCAATGAAGGTCCAGGTGACACCCTAGAAAATAGTTGGTCCGATACGATTTATCTATCTGCTGATAATATTCTCGATGATGGGGACATCTTCCTCGGTCAGCAATCCCACAGGGGTGTTTTGGCAACAGGGCAGAGTTATCAGGGTACGGGAAATTTTGCCTTACCCGTTGGAATAAGCGATGACTTCTTCATCATCGTTCAAACCGATGCCCATAACCAGGTGTTCGAGCATATCTTTGACGGCAATAATACCGGGTTTGATGCCACCCCCACCACAATTAACCTCACCCCACCCCCAGACTTAGAAGTAGAGTTAGTGGACGCACCAGCAGAGGCTTCTCGTAATTTAACCATTACCTACACGGTAGCTAATTTAGGAGCTACCGCAACTCCCAATAGCCAATGGCAGGATAGTTTCTATCTCTCCACAGATTTAATCTTAGACCCGTTAGAGGATTTGTTCCTGGGGAAGAGCAATCATTTCGGTTCCTTAGATTTAGGTTCCAGTTACCAGCAAACAGCTACTTTTCCCCTTCCCAACGGACTGACAGGAGACTTCCATGTCTTGGCCGTCACCGATAGCGGAGACCAAGTGTTTGAACTGGACAAGTCCAACAATATTGGCTGGGATTCAGAAGTAGTCACTATCTCTTCTCTGGCCGCCGATTTGCTAGTAACAAGTGCCAGTACCGCCACTGTAGCGAACGCTGGTAAGAGTATTTTAGTAGAGTGGACTGTCACCAACTCCGGCATGGGGGATACCAGGGTAGAAAGTTGGCGCGATCGCATTGTGGCTTCCGCGGATCCTATTTTGGGCAACGGAGATGACGTTACCCTAGGTACTGTGTCTCGCCATGGTTCCTTGGCCGTGGGACAGAGTTACCAACGTCAGGAAGTAGTAGCCATTCCCTTCAGTTTCCAGGGGGATTACAATCTCTATGTAGTGACGGATTCCGGCCATCAGGTCTACGAAGAGTTAGGTTTCGATAATAATGTTTCTGAGGTACTGCCCCTTTCTGTGTCCCGCCTCACCTCTGATTTGCAAGTAAAAGAACTATCAGCCCCTGTTACCGGTGCTTCAGGGGAATTATTCCCCGTGAGTTGGACCGTAACTAACGCGGGTCTGGGAGATACTAATAGCAATCGCTGGCATGATGAGGTGTTCCTCTCTACTGACGATGGAAACCAGATCTCCTTGGGCCGGGTTTTCCACTCCGGGGTACTGGCCAACGGGTCCCAGTATCAAGCTTCTGCCAGTTTTCAGTTGCCTGTGGACTTGACCGGAGAAGTGCAGGTACAGGTAGTTACGGATGTCTATAACCGGGTAACAGAAGAAGACGAAAATAATAATCAAGCAATAGCGGATGAAAGTACCGTGGTCAGTTTAAGTCCCGTGCCGGATTTAGAAGTGACCATGGTGGACGCACCCCAGTCTGCCATTAGCTCTCAGTTGTTGGATCTGACTTGGACCGTCCGTAACGCTGGGGCTGATGCCAGTTCCCAGTCTTGGCGGGATGCCTTCTATCTCTCTCGGGACCAAATTTTTGACCCCACTAGCGATATTTACTTGGGTTTCGCAACTCACCAGTCCGGTTTGGCTGCCGGGTCTTCCTCCACTCGCACTACTTCCCTATCCGTTCCTGCCGGTTTGTCCGGTCCCTTTTACCTCTTTGCGAACACCGACAGTGGCCATGCAGTTTACGAGCGCCATGGAGAGTCCAATAACCTGGGCTACGATGGCAATTCTCTCGAGATTATTTTACCGGAACCAGTGGATTTGGTGGCCGGGGAGATTGGGAACCCCCTGTAGTGGGATCCCGGTACAGAGCTAACCGTTAGTTATACCGTAACCAACTCCAGTGGTTCCGATTTTGCCGGACGTTGGACCGATTCCATCTATATTTCCGCCGATGGCGTGTGGGACATTGCCGACCCTTTGTTGGGTCGAGTAGAAGTAGATCGAGCTCTAGCTGCTGGGGATAGTTATCGCAATTCCCTGACTGAGGTTCTTCCTGGGGTGGTTCCTGGGGATTACCATCTTATCCTCCGCAGCGACATTACTAACCTGGTGTTGGAAACAGATGAAGACAATAATCTGGCTGTTTCCACTCAACAGTTTTCGGCTGACTTTCCCCCTTTAACCCTAGGAGAAAGTGTTACTAATACCCTTGCTCGGGAGCAATCTCTTTACTATTCCGTGGCGGTGGAAGCAGGAGAGACCTTACGCTTCAGCTTGGATAGCCAGTCGTCTACAGCAGCCAACGAGTTATACGTCCGTTATGGAGACGTTCCCAGTCGCAGCGAGTTTGATGTTGGTTTTAACCGCGCTTTTGCTCCCGACCAAGAGGTAGTGATTCCTTTCACCCAAGCCGGGACTTACTACCTCTTAGCCTACGGTGACCCTGTTAGTTCCCCTCAAACCGTTCAGCTAGAAGCTGCTGTATTGGATTTTGAGATTAGTTCCCTATCCAGAAATAGTGGCGGCAATGCTGGTACTGTGACCATAGAGATTTTAGGAGCTAAATTCGATGGTCTAACAGAAGTTAGCCTGGTGACAGAAGGAGAGGAATTGTTAGCCAGTCGTTTAGATTGGCTAGATCCCTCTCGATTGTTTGCTACTTTTGACCTCACTGATATGTCCCCAGGGGTTTACGACGTAGTAGCTTCCCGGAGTACCGGAGAAACAGCTGTTTTAGAAGATGGCTTTACCGTGGAAACCGGAGGAAGTGCCGATTTGGTGGTGGATGTTTCCTATCCTGCCGCTACCAGACCCGAAACCATTATCCCCATGACCATCCAGTATGCCAATCAAGGGAACATCGACCTTGCCAGTCCTCTAGCTCTGTTGGTGTCTCAGTCAGGAGCGCCCTTAGCCTTGAGTCCCGGGGAACTGGGGCATGAGACTCATTTGGAATTGTTGTTACAAGACTCTCAGGATGTTTTTGGGGTTTTGCCTCCAGGCGCTACCGGTTCCCTGACGGTATATACCCAAGCTACTGCAGCTCTGGATTTCAGCTTGACTACTTTCCAGGAACCAGATACTCCTTTAAATTGGGATGGATATGTTGCAAGGTTTCCCGAGGAGTTAGCCCTTGGGTCGGCAGAGGTTTTCCGGGAAGTTGTAGGGGAGACTGTAGGGGAGCTGCAGTCTAATTTGCTGGCCCTGCAACAGAGCTGGTTGCAGTTGCAAGAATCGGAGTTGAGGCGAGCTGGGAATGTTCCTTCCCAGGAGGATTACTTATCTTTTTCTGTAGAGGATTTGTTGGGGGCTGCTGCTTTTGCCGCTTTTACTCCTTCCGATGAGTCCGTTGAGGTGGGGGACGAGTTGACTGATTTGCAGGCGGCTGCTCCTCGGCGTGATTCTTTCTCTATTGATGGCTCCTTATATGAAGGTTTTTTGCAGCCAGGGGATTTGGTTGGATATATATTGCAATACGGGGGACCAAGAAGAAGGTATGAGTCTCGCCCAGTCAAGCTAACAACAAATCCGGAGGGTATTTTCAAAATCGAAGGGGACAATCGGTTGGTTTTGGCAAAGGATCTGGCTTTGGATTATGAAGATGACCAACAGCCAAAGTCTTATACTATTGTGCTGGATCGAACCGATACCACAAAGGTTGAAGCAATAGAAATTACAATACCCGTAAAAGATGTGAAAGTTGATTTTCGGGTTTTAAATGGTAGTTTTGACAGCAGTCAACCTACATATTTGGTTACTCATGGCTTTAAAACCAATGCTGACAAATCGGACGGACTAAAAAGGGTAAGCGAAGAAATCCTGTCTAATGGACAAATCGGTAGCAATGCCAATGTAGTAGTCGTTGACTGGCGAGAAGGTGCAGCTATTAATGCTGTAAATTATCAGAATTTATACTTCAACCACATAAAAAACGTTTATGATAGTGCGGCTACAAATACTCTAAGAGTTGGGGATGAGGTGGCACAATGGCTTCAAAAGCAAAATTTAACTGGTTCAATCACCTTGATAGGTCAAAGTCTTGGCGCACATCTTGTTGGAGATGCAGCTACGGAATATAACAACCTGATAGATAGTACAAATAGCAAAAATAGCAAAATTGGTACAATCGTTGGTCTAGATCCTGCTGGTCCTGTTTTTGAAAATAAGAATCCAGATCTACGATTAGATCCTGATGATGCAGAGAAGGTTATTGCTGTTCACACATCAACTTTGTTAGGCTATGAAGATGTCCTGGGAGACTTTGATTTATATGTCAATCCTATACGCTCTGACAATGGTAGTGTATCCTTTTACCACCCTAGTTTTCCAAACAATGAGAATTCCAATCACGCTTATGTCTACCAATTTCTAACTAAGGTATTAGATAACAGTCAAACAGTTTACGACTATAATGATTGCGACGGGCAACCAGATGATTGCGAAGATCGAAAAACTGTAGATTGGGAAGCCATTATCAATCCAGGATCGTATGTAGATGGTCAAGTAGGTGGCTCACGTATCTGGGATGTACAGGAAAGTGAAATTACCCTGTCGAACAATTTTGTTGAGGAAAACAGTCCTAACGGTACTGTTATCGGAAACTTGATTACTAATCAATCCGGCGACTATTCATTTAAATTGACTGACGATGCTGGTGGGCGCTTTCGCATAGAGAACGATAAACTGATTGTGGCCAATGGGTATTTACTTGACTACGAAGCACAAAAGAGTCACGACATAAAAGTTAAATTGAACTTCTTCCATCATTCATCAGGAAATATTATTCGCTCAGGAGAAGAGTCTTTATTGGAAATAAAGGTGGAAGATGTGTGCGAACCAGGGGAGCAGTGTGACGATCCACCAGACGATCCGCCAAACGGTTTCTTGCCTCCCAGTCAACCACCAGACAACAACAACAACTGGTCAATTCCCATCATCACCTCCAGTGACCCCAACGACATTGTGGGACCAGGGGGATTTGGAGAAGAAAACTGGGTCAGCGCAGCCGCAACCCTTCCCTATACCATTCGCTTTGAAAATCAAGAAACTGCCACCGCGCCAGCTCAAGAGGTTGTCATCACCCATCCCTTAGATGAGGATTTAGACTGGCGCACCTTCCGTCTAGGAAGCTTTGGTTGGGGGGACTTGGTGTTTGAAGTACCGGAAAATCGCTCTTTCTACAGCTCCAGGCTGGACCTCACTGAGTCCGACGGTTTCTTCGTGGACGTATTCGCAGGCATTGACATCGCCAAGGGGGAAGCTTTCTGGACTCTAACTACCATCTCTTCTGAAACCGGAGAAATAGTAGAAGACCCTTTCCTGGGTTTCCTGCCTCCTAATAACGAAAATGGCGTGGGGGATGGCTTTGTTTCTTATACTATTCAGGGTGACCGGGATGCTCGAACGGGGGATGTAGTGGATGCAGAAGCAACTATTATCTTCGATACGGAAGAGCCCATTGACACGCCTCCTATCTTTAATACCCTGGATGCGGTAGCGCCAACCAGTACCGTGGCCGTATTACCGGAAACGATGGAAACAGAAGAATTTCTAGTCAGTTGGTCCGGTAGCGACGATTCCGGAGGTTCAGCCATTGCCAGTTATACTGTCTATGTCTCAGAAGACGGCAGCGCTTTTGCTCCTTGGTTAGAAGCTACCAACCTCACTGAAGCTACCTTTGTGGGGGAACCCGGACATAGCTATGAGTTCTACAGTGTTGCCAGGGACAACGCCGGTAATCTAGAAGCAATACCCTCAGTACCGCAGGCTCACACCCAAATAGCAGGAGGTAACACTCCACCAGAGTTGATTAATCCTATCTCTGACCGAGTCGCTCTAGAAGATGCTGCTTTTAGCTATACTTTCCCGGAAGACACCTTCTCCGATGCTGATTTAGAGGACAGTTTGACCTACGAAGCTACTTTAGGAGATGGTAGTGCCTTGCCAGAATGGCTCAGTTTTGATGAGGATACTCGCACCCTCAGCGGCATTCCCACTCAGTCCGATGTGGGTACTCTCAGCATTGCTATTATTGCCACAGATAATGAGTCCGCCACTGCCACTGGGACTTTTTCTCTCCTGACAGTGGAAGAAGTTGACCCGGTTGTTCTAGGTGAAGTTGGCACCGTTACGAACTTTAACCATCTCAGTCAAACTATTAACTTCAGCCAAACCTATTCCAACCCAGTCGTTATAGCTGGACCTCTTTCTTTTAATGGTGGTCATACCGCTACAGTTCGCATTGAGTCCGTAACTGCTGATGGCTTTACTGCCTTTATTCAGGAACCAAGCAATCTGGACGGTCGGCACACTTGGGAAAGCTTCTCCTATCTTGTGCTAGAAGCAGGAACTTGGCAATGGCCAGATGGGACTTTGGTAGAAGTGGGAACTATTGACACCAATGCTACGGTAAGGCATAGTTGGGAAACTATAAACTTTGATGGGGACTTCGAGGAAACCCCAGCTATCTTCAGTTTCGTACAGTCCTATCATGGTGGGGACTTCGTCCGTACTCGTCAACGGGACGATAGTCAGTCAGGTTTTCGACTATCCCTAGAAGAGGAAGAACGAAAGCTATCAGGAGGACATGTTACAGAAACTGTAGGCTATGTGGCCCTTGATTCTGGGTCTGGTTCCATCAACGGACTGGACTATACTGTGGGTTCTACACCAGATGAGGTAAACCATCATTGGTATGACCTGGACTTCGATAACAACTTTGCGCGGGAACCCAACTTCCTAGCACAATTAGCTAGCTATGATGGTCCTAACTCCGCAGGACTGCGCTATCGTAACCTCACAGATGAGGGGGTGCAGGTATTCGTAGAGGAGGATACTAGTCGAGATCGTGAAACCAGGCATACTACAGAAGTAGTCAATTTCTTGGCTATTGCCGATGGTGTTCTGTCTGGATACGGTTACGACCCAGTAACTGGAACGGCACTCGTTAACGGTACAGACAGTGACGAGATTTTCTTCGGTACTGAAAGGGATGACTCGATCGCTGGTGGTTTGGGAAGCGATGTTTTTGTCCTGGGTCAGTCCGCAGATGTTATCTCTGATTTTACTTTAGATGTGGATAAGATTGGACTGACAGTGGAGTTTGAAGAGTTGACTATTGCTCAAGTTGGTGGCGATAGCGTTATTAGTGAAGGGCTTGATTCTCTAACTTTAACTGGTGTTGATTCTGGTTTGTTGACAGAGTCCGACTTTATTTCTTTGATTTAGAAACATTTGGCCCAAGTAGTGGATTACTCTGCCTCTAGTTGGGCCAATTTTTTGGGAGGTAAGAACAATGAGCAAGCATATGGGATTTAGGAAGAAGGAATGGTTTTTTCTATTGAGGTGGACGGTAGCAACTGCTATGGGTTTTACCGTAGGAAGTCCGTTTATTGTGGGAGTTATTATCATTCTTGGCTTAGGAGCATCGGATGGTTATCCACTTGGTGATTTAGCTGATCTAATATTATTTACCATAATAGGTTTGATAATTGGGATTTCAATTGGTTTTGGCCAAACACTTGCTTTGATTGGTCAAGCTAAACAACCGATTTTGTGGCTAGCAGTCAGCATCTTAGGTGGAACTTTAGGCGGTTTAATAGTTGGTTTAGTAAGCCTAACAAGCTTGCAGCGTGCTTTTGTTTTGAGCGTAGCTGTGCCAGGAATTTTTCTTGGCACAGCCCAAAAAGTTGTTTTAATGAAGTTCTTGAAAAAAGCTACTGGCTGGATAATTGCCAATATAATTACTTGGACTTTAGCACAGGTTGTGTTTCCTGCTGGCCTTGTAAATATGGACCCCTATAGAATATTAAACAGAATCGAAGATGGGTTATCATTTGACCTATTTATTGACCTAATTATAATTTTCGCTAGTGTAGCTGTAATAAGTTTGATTACGGGTATTAATCTTACCTGGTTGTTGAAAAACTTCAAGAAAGAATAGTGGATAGTGGATAGTTGATAGTTGATAGTGGATAGTGGATAGTGGATAGTGGATAGTGGATAGTTATACAGCTTGCAGTTTTTTAGTAGATATGGATAAGATTGGATTGACAGTGGGGTTTTCCTCCTTGACTTTTACTCAAGTTGGTGGCGATAGCGTTGTTAGCCTTGGGCTTGATTCTCTAACTCTAACTGGTGTTGATTCTGGTTTCTTGACAGAGTCCGACTTTATTTCTTTGATTTAGAACCATTTGGCCCAAGTAGGAGCGGGATTACTCTGCCTCTACTTTGGCAAATTTTATTGGGAGGTAAGAACAATGAGCAAGTATATGGGATTTAGGAGAAAGGAATGGTTTTTTTTAGTGAGATGGACGGTAGCAACTGCTATAGGTTTTACCGTAGGAAGTCCCTTCATTCTGACAGTTATGTTTTTTGCTGGCTTCTCAATGGATAGTGGTTCACTTGGTAATTTAACTACTCTGATATCTTTTACCCTAGTAGGTTTGATAATTGGAGCTTCAATTGGTTTTGGCCAAACACTTGCTTTGATTGGACAAGCTAAACAACCGTTTTTGTGGATACAAGTCAGCATCTTCGGTGGAACTTTAGGCGGTTTCATAGTTGGTTTGGTAAGCCTAAAAAGCTTTGAGCTTGCTTTTCTTTTGAGCGCAGCTATACCAGGAATTTTTCTTGGTATTGCCCAAAAAATTGTTTTAATGAAGTTCTTGAAAAAAGCTACTGGCTGGATAATTGCCAATATAATTAGTTTGACCTCCGCACAGGTTGTGCTTGTTGCTGGCCTTGCAAATATGGGTGCTGATAGAATATTAAACATAATCAACTTTAAATTATCATTCGGCCTATTTATTGACCTAATTATAATTTTCGCTAGTGTAGCTGTAATCGGGTTGATTACGGGTATTAATCTTACCTGGTTGTTGAAAAACTTCAAGAAAGAATAGTGGATAGTTGATAGTGGATAGTTGATAGTGGATAGTTTTTTTGTAGGGTGGGCATTGCCCACCACAACATCTATCTTTGGTGCCAATTTTATTGGGAGGTAAGAACAATGAGCAAGAAAGGAAACAATATATTGAACAATCCACCAGGAAACAATTATTCTTTCAACAGTTTCTTGCCTCCCAGTCTACCACCAGGCAATAACAACAACAACGACTGGTTAATTGCTATTATTGCCACAGATAATGAGTCCGCCACTGCCACTGGGACTTTTTCTCTCTTGACAGTAGAAGAAGTTGACCCGGTTGTTATCGGTGAAGTTGCCACCGTTACGAACTTTAACCATCTCAGTCAAACTATTAACTTCAGCGGCAGCTATCATAACCCAGTCGTTATAGCGGGGCCTCTTTCTTTTAATGGTGGTCATACCGCTACAGTTCGCATTGAGTCCGTAACTGCTGATGGCTTTACTGCCTTTATTCAGGAACCAAGCAATCTGGACGGTTGGCACACTTGGGAAAACTTCTCCTATATCGTGCTAGAAGCAGGAACTTGGCAATGGCCAGATGGGACTTTGGTAGAAGTAGGAGGGATTGACACTAATGCTACTGTAAGACGCAATTGGGAAACCATCGATTTTGAGACCAATTTCCCGGAAACCCCAGCTATCTTCAGTTTCGTACAGTCCTATCATGGTCGGGACTTCGTCCGTACTCGTCAACGGGACGATAGTCAGTCAGGTTTTCGACTATCCCTAGAAGAGGAAGAACGAAAGCTATCAGGAGGACATGTTACGGAAACTGTAGGCTATGTGGCCCTTGATTCTGGGTCTGGTTCCATCAACGGACTGGACTATACTGTGGGTTCTACACCAGATGAGGTAAACCATCATTGGTATGACCTGGACTTCGATAACAACTTTGCGCGGGAACCCAACTTCCTAGCACAACTAGCTAGCTATGATGGTCCTAACTCCGCAGGACTGCGCTATCGTAACCTCACAGATGAGGGGCTGCAGGTATTCGTAGAGGAGGATACTAGTCGAGATCGTGAAACCAGGCATACTACAGAAGTAGTCAATTTCTTGGCTATTGCCGATGGTGTTCTGTCTGGATACGGTTACGACCCAGTAACTGGAATGGCACTCATTGACGGTACTGACAGTGACGAGATTTTCTTCGGTACTGAAGGGGATGACTCGATCGCTGGTGGTTTGGGTAGCGATGTTTTTGTCCTGGGTCAGTCCGCAGATGTTATCTCTGATTTTACTTTAGATGTGGATAAGATTGGACTGACAGTGGAGTTTGAAGAGTTAGCTATTGCTCAAGTTGGTGCCGATAGCGTTATTAGTGAAGGGCTTGATTCTCTAACTCTAACTGGTGTTGATTCTGGTTTCTTGACAGAGTCCGACTTTATTTCTTTGATTTAGAACCATTTGGCCAAAGTAGGAGCTGAATTACTCTGCCTCTACTTTGGCCAATTTTATTGGGAGGTAAGAACAATGCTCAAGTATATGGGATTTAGGAGAAAGGAATGGCTTTTTCTATTGAGGTGGACGGTAGCAACTGCTATAGGTTTTACCGTAGGAAGTCCGTTTATTCTGGGAGTTATGTTTGTTTTTGCATTAGGAGCATCGGGTGGTAGTTCACTTGGTGATATAACTTATTTGACCCTAATAGGTTTGATAATTGGAATTTCAATTGGTTTTGGCCAAACACTTGCTTTGATTGGGCAAGCTAAACAACCGATTTTGTGGCTACCAGTCAGCATCTTAGGTGGAACTTTAGGCGGTTTCCTAGTTGGTTTGGTAAGCCTAAAAAGCTCAGGGCTTGCTTTTATTTTGAGCGCAGCTATACCAGTAATTTTTCTTGGTATTGCCCAAAAAATTGTTTTAATGAAGTTCTTGAAAAAAACTACTGGCTGGATAATTGCTAATATAATTACTTGGACTTTAGCACAGGTTTTGCTCATTGCTGGCCTTGTAAATATGGAAACCTATACAATATTCAACAGAATCGAAGACGAATTACCATTCGGCAGATTTATTAACCTAATTATAATTTTAGCTAGTGTAGCTGTAATCGGGTTGATTACGGGTATTAATCTTACCTGGTTGTTGAAAAACTTCAAGAAAGAATAGCAGTTGATAGTGGATAGTTGATAGTGGATAGTTGATAGTTATACAGCTTGCAGTTTTTTAGTAGATATGGATAAGATTGGATTGACAGTGGGGTTTTCCTCCTTGACTTTTACTCAAGTTGGTGGCGATAGCGTTGTTAGCCTTGGGCTTGATTCTCTAACTCTAACTGGTGTTGATTCTGGTTTCTTGACAGAGTCCGACTTTATTTCTTTGATTTAGAACCATTTGGCCCAAGTAGTGGATTACTCTGCCTCTACTTTGGTCAATTTTATTGGGAGGTAAGAACAATGAGCAAGTATATGAGATTTAGGAGAAAGGAATGGTTTTTTCTAGTGAGATGGACGGTAGCAACTGCTGTGGGTTTTACCGTAGGAAGTCCGTTTATTGTGGCAATTATGTTTGTTTTTGCCTTAGCAGCATCGGGTGGTAGTTCACTTGGTGATATAACTTATTTGACCCTAATAGGTTTGATAATTGGAATTTCAATTGGTTTTGGCCAAACACTTGCTTTGATTGGGCAAGCTAAACAACCTATTTTGTGGCTACCAGTCAGCATCTTAGGTGGAACTTTAGGCGGTTTCCTAGTTGGTTTGGTAAGCCTAAAAAACTCAGGGCTTGCTTTTATGTTGAGCGCAGCTATACCAGGAATTTTTCTTGGTATTGCCCAAAAGGTTGTTTTAATGAAGTTCTTGAAAAAAGCTACTGGCTGGATAATTGTTAATATAATTAGTTCTACTTTAGCACAGGTTTTGCTTTTTAGTCTAAAAGATGACGATATAATATTAAGCATAATGGAAGAGGCGTCATCATTGGACCTATTTATTGACCTAATTATAATTTTCGCTAAAGGAGCTGTAACGGGGTTGATTACGGGTATTAATCTTACCTGGTTGTTGAAAAACTTCAAGAAAGAATAGTGGATAGTGGATAGTGGATAGTGGATAGTGGATAGTGGATAGTGGATAGTGGATAGTGGATAGTGGATAGTTATACAGCTTGCAGTTTTTTAGTAGATATGGATAAGATTGGATTGACAGTGGGGTTTTCCTCCTTGACTTTTACTCAAGTTGGTGGCGATCACGTTGTTAGCCTTGGGCTTGATTCTCTAACTTTAACTGGTGTTGATTCTGGTTTCTTGACAGAGTCCGACTTTATTTCTGTAATTTAGAACCATTTGGCCCAAGTAGGAGCGGGATTACTCTGCCTCTACTTTGGTCAATTTTATTGGGAGGTAAGAACAATGAGCAAGTATATGAGATTTAGGAGAAAGGAATGGTTTTTTCTAGTGAGATGGACGGTAGCAACTGCTATAGGTTGTACCGTAGTAAGTCCGTTTATTACGTCAGCTATGTTTCTTGTTGCCTTTTCAATAGGGGATGGTGGTTCACTTGGTGATTTAACTACTCTAATATTATTTACCCTAGTAGGTTTTATAATTGGAGCTTCAATTGGTTTTGGCCAAACACTTGCTTTGGTTGGGCAAGCTAAACAACCGATTTTGTGGCTAGCAGTCAGCATCTTAGGTGGAACTTTAGGCGGTTTAATAGTTGGTTTGGTAAGCCTAAACAGTTTGTATACTGCTTCTCTTTTGAGCGTAGCTATGCCAGTAATTTTTCTTGGCATTGCCCAAAAGGTTGTTTTAATGAAGTTCTTGAAAAAAGCTACTGGCTGGATGATTTCCAATATAATTAGTTGGACCTCCGCACAGGTTTTGCTTATTGCTGGCCTTGTCAATATGGACCTTTATAGAATATTAAACAGAATCGAAGATGGGTTATCATTCGACCTATTTATTGACCTAATTATAATTTTCGCTAGTGTAGCTGTAATCGGGTTGATTACGGGTATCAATCTTACCTGGTTGTTGAAAAACTTCAAGAAAGAATAGTGGATAGTGGATAGTTGATAGTGGATAGTGGATAGTTGATAGTGGATAGTTGATAGTTATACAGCTTGCAGTTTTTTAGTAGATATGGATAAGATTGGATTGACAGTGGGGTTTTCCTCCTTGACTTTTACTCAGGTTGGTGGCGATCGCGTTGTTAGCCTTGGGCTTGATTCTCTAACTCTAACTGGTGTTGATTCTGGTTTCTTGACAGAGTCCGACTTTATTTCTTTGATTTAGAACCATTTAGCCCAAGTAGGAGCGGGATTACTCTGCCTCTACTTTGGTCAATTTTATTGGGAGGTAAGAACAATGAGCAAGTATATGAGATTTAGGAGAAAGGAATGGCTTTTTCTATTGAGGTGGACAGTGGCAACTGCTATAGGTTTTACCGTAGGAAGTCCGTTTATTCTGGGAGTGATGGTTGTTGTTGGCTTCTCAATGGATGGTGCTTCACTTGGTGATTTAACTACTCTGATGTCGTTTACCCTAATAGGTTTGATAATTGGAATTTCAATTGGTTTTGGCCAAACACTTGCTTTGATTGGGCAAGCTAAACAACCGATTTTGTGGCTACCAGTCAGCATCTTAGGTGGAACTTTAGGCGGTTTCCTAGTTGGTTTGGTAAGCCTAAAAAGTTTGTATATTGTTTTTATTTTGAGCGCAGCTATGCCAGGAATTTTTCTTGGGATTGCCCAAAAGGTTGTTTTAATGAAGTTCTTGAAAAAAGCTACTGGCTGGATAATTGTTAATATAATTAGTTGTACTTTAGCACAGGTTTTGCTTTTTAGTCTAAAAGATGACGATATAATATTAAGCATAATGGAAGAGGCGTCATCATTGGACCTATTTATTGACCTAATTATAATTTTCGCTAAAGGAGCTGTAACGGGGTTGATTACGGGTATTAATCTTACCTGGTTGTTGAAAAACTTCAAGAAAGAATAGTTTTTTCGTAGGGTGCGGCACTGCCCACCACAACATCTATCTTTGGTGCCAATTTTATTGGGAGCAATTGTAGGTTGGGTTAAGCGATAGCGAAACCCAACACCAAATCTTTTGGCTTTGGCCAATTTTATTAGGAGGTAAGAACAATGAGCAAGTATATGGGATTTAGGAAGAAGGAATGGCTTTTTCTAGTGAGATGGACGGTAGCAACTGCTATGGGTTTTACCGTAGGAAGCCCGTTTATTACGTCAGCTATGTTTTTTCTTGCCTTCTCAACGGATGGTTTACTTGGGGTGTGGTCAAAAGTAGTTGTTTCCGGCTGAACATCTATTAATCAATCGTGGGGTAGCCCTCTGGGCTGCCTGCCTAACAATCGCGGGTAAGCCTTGACTATTGAGAATATAAAATTCAACTGTTTGTGACCGCACCCGTTCACTTGGTAATTTAACTACTCTGATATCATTTACCCTAATAGGTTTGATAATTGGAATTTCAATTGGTTTTGGCCAAACACTTGCTTTGATTGGGCAAGCTAAACAACCGATTTTGTGGCTACCAGTCAGCATCTTAGGTGGAACTTTAGGCGGTTTCCTAGTTGGTTTGGTAAGCCTAAAAAGCTTGCAGCTTGCTTTTATTTTGAGCGTAGCAATACCAGGAATTTTTCTTGGTATTGCCCAAAAAGTTGTTTTAATCAAGTTCTTAAAAAAAGCTACTGGCTGGATAATTGCCAATGTAATTAGTTGGACCTTCGCACAGGTTTTGTTTATTGTTGCTGCCCTTGTAGATGTGGACATCTATAGAATATTCAACATAATCGAAGATGGGTTTAAGAACAATAAGCAAGAAAGGAAACAATATATTGAACAATCCACCAGGAAACAATTATTCTTTCAACAGTTTCTTGCCTCCCAGTGTACCACCAGCATCTATCGCTGTGGTCAAAAGCAGTCTTCTAAGCTCCTGACTCAGTTACAATATTTTGAAAAAACTAGATCTTAAACTCAGATCTTTTTGTTATTGTTTGATATATGTTTTCTTGGTGAGCAAGAGAACATGATGAAATCCCCGAATTACAATAATTTCATCCACTAATAATCATATCAACTTTTTTTTCTACCAATTCTCTATGAAGATGCAACTAATATATTTGAACAAGATTAAGCAACATTCTTGATATCAGCTTTTCCATTAAGCGCAGTGTTACAGAGAATTGGTATTCGATAAGATTTGGTTGTGGTGGGCGATGCCCACCCTACAATTCGCTACCTTTGTGGGGGAACCAGGACATAGCTATGAGTTCTATAGTGTTGCCAGGGACAATGCTGGTAATCTAGAAGCAATACCAGCATCAGCACAGGCTTCTACCCGAATAGCAGGAGGTATAGCGCTACGCGAAATTCAAAATTCAAAATTCAAAATTCAAAATTAGGCTATGAATAGGCTTCAGGCTTTATTAATGTCCTAACCTAAATGCGTAGTGCTATAATACTCCACCAGAGTTAGTTAATCCTATCTCTGAGTGGAAGAGATTGTAGGTTGGGTTGAGGTAACGAAACCCAACAAACCAAAATCTTTCTGTTGGGTTTCGCTATTGCTCAACCCAACCTACTAAAACTGATCGAGGGGAGTGAATTCACCCTTTAACACATACCACCTGTTTGAGTTTAGCAACCACCTCCACCAAATCCGATTGGCGATCGATCGCCTCCTCAATCGGCTTATAAGCCCCAGGAATTTCATCCAACACCCCACGGTCCTTACGACATTCCACCCCTTCAGTCTGAGCAATCAGATCGTCCAAGCTAAAATTCTCTTTCGCTTTAGTGCGAGACATTAAACGACCTGCTCCGTGGGAACAGGAACAGAAACTCTCGTGACTTCCCTTGCCCTTGACAATATAAGACTGCGCCCCCATAGAACCGGGAATAATGCCATAGTCCTCTTCCCTCGCCCTCACGGCTCCTTTACGAGTGATAATGACTAAAGCCTGAAAAACCTGAAAATTTTAGATTATTCCGGAAATACCTTCCCGTGTGTGGTAGAGTATTGAGTAGTGCAAAAAACACATTATGAGATATGCCACACCGAGGGAAGCGTCACAAGTCCTTCAGGTCTCAGAAAAAACACTCCGAAACTGGGACAGGGACGGAAAAATACGAACAATTAGAACTCCCGCTGGTCATCGACGATACGACATTGATTCCGTCATTAATCCAGAGGGCGACACAAGAATCAGAATCCTCTACGCCAGAGTCAGTTCATATAAGCAAAAGTCAGACCTTGAACGGCAAGCCGACTATTTGCAATCCTTGTTTACAGACGGAAAACTTGGTCTTTGAAGTCGGTTCAGGACTCAACTACAAACGCAAAGGGCTTTTATCCATTCTGGGACAAGTCCTGTCAGGAGATGTCAAAGAAGTTGTGGTCTGCCACAAAGACCGACTTGTCAGGTTTGGTCTTGACCTTATCGAGTGGCTCTGTCAACAAAAAGATTGCCAACTCGTGGTTCTCAACCGAAGTGACCTATCTCCAGAACGAGAAATGGTTGAGGATATCCTTGCCATCGTCCATGTCTTCAGTTGCAGACTCTATGGACTCAGGAAGTACAAGTCTGCTATCAAAAAAGATTCGAGTTTACCCAGAAACGACACTAGCTAAAACCTGGTTTCAATGGATATCAGCAGCCAGATGGTGCTTCAATCAAGCCATTGCTATACTCAAAACTCAGAAAATTGGCAAATATGACCTACGGAAAACGGTCATGGATATGGCTCCATCTTGGGTAAGTCAAACCCCATATAGCCCACGCCAATTGGCGGTATTTCAGGCTTATGAGGCACACAAAGCAGCAAGAAAATCAGAGGGAGATGCTAAATTTCGCTCAGTACGTGAACCTGTTAACTTCAACTGCACCGATTTTTAAAGGAGTTGCCAGTCTGGCTTGGAGACTGCTGCTTATTTTGGACATATCAAAAACATTGACTTATTTTTTTAATACATCTTTTAGAATCACCAATTGCTAATATTTTCTGGCATAGCAGTTACTTCTCCTTCCATCAACCATCCCCGTTGTGCTGCTATTTTGTTCAATTCATCAATCCGATCTTGGGTAAGAGGATGAGTAGACAAATACTCTTCCAACTTACCTCTACTGTCCTTAACCTTGATTCGCTCAAACAAATCCAAACTATTACCCCCATGTTGGTAGCGACGAATAATTGCTTCTAAGGCATACAAGTCTGCTGCAGATTCTTGGCTTCTACTAAAATGCAAATTAGTCAACTGTCCGCTAGTAGAAACTACTGCTGACAAACCCCCTGCATCTTGAGTCCCCAAGCCGATCGCGCTGGTGACAAAAACAAAAACAAGGGATCTCCCTAAACCCTTGAGAGTATCCCGAGCTGCAAAATGTCCCAACTCGTGAGCCAAAACGAAAGCCAACTCATTTTCCGTTTCCACAGCATCCAGAAGTCCAGTAGTCACCACAATATTGCCTCCTGGAAAAACAGCAGCATTGAGGGCTTCATTCTCCCACAAGTGAACGGTCAAAGGGATGCGAGTAGCCCCCATATCTTCCTGCAAAGAAGTGGCTAATTCTTGTACGTATTCCAATCGTTCCTGATTTTTCAGAGAACTAGAAAAAAGTCCTTTGGGAAAAAGACTTTGACCGATTTTAATCTCCATTTCCGGACTGATTCTAGTTGTCAGTTGAGCCGCTGTAAAGCCCAAACCCAGATAAATCAGAATAGAAACACCAATGGTGGTACCTAAGAGATAGGCAAAATTGACGAGAGGATGAACTCTCGTCACGTTGACGTTAACTTCCTAGGGTATTTCTTTAGGAGTATATTTCATAACCTACTTAACCCCGGTTCCATAGGCAATAACTTCAATTGCCATCATCCCTTTCTTACTTCCAGCTTGTTGGCCGATATTAGAAGATTCCAGCCGCACGTTGACCACTTGAGTCGCTCCCCAAGCGATGGCCTGCTCCTTCATTCGCAACAAAGCTTCTCTTCTTCCCCGATCCAACAAACTTTCATACACCACCACCCTACCGCCCACAAGGTTACGGAGGTAAGAAACAAAAGTTTTAAAGTAGTCAGCCCCAATTACTACACTACCAGCAAAAAGGGCTGCTTCTCTAGCTTCTGGCATGGCTTGTTTAGCACCGAAAGTAACAGTAGGCACATAGAGGGTTTTCTTTTCCCGTTTCTTAATGGATTTATAGTGTTGTTGCTCGAAGTAAGTGCCGGAAAAATAACCTAGAGCGAGCAAACCCAAAAAGATAATTACATCAATCAAATCGGACATGTCTATTTTACTCTCACTGCGGTTCCGTAAGCAAAAAGTTCTGCCGCCCCTTGAGCAACGCTAGAAGTAGCAAAACGAACATTCACTTAATACCGCGCACCTAGCCGATCTGCTTGGCTGACCATGCGCTCTACTGCTTCTTTACGGGCTTCCTGCAACAATTCGGTATATCCTTTCAGTTCGCCACCGATGATATTCTTAAAACTGGCCATGATATCTTTGCCAACGTGTTTAGCCCGGATCGTACTGCCCTGAACCAAACCGAAATGTTCCACAATTTCTTGTCCTGGAACCCCTTCTAAAGTAGTGAGAATCACAATTTATCTCCTGATTCAAAATGATGTACTATTATTGTCTCATATTCAGGGCATTCTTGTGGAACTATAACTGCGCCACACCCCCACAAGAATACCTTGAACTTGGACGCTCTGAGCCATTGCTTCAATGGGAGGATATTTAGGATTGGAAGGTTTTAAAGTAACATTGCCATCATCGCAATAGAAATGCTTTAAAGTAGTTCCCAGTCCTTCTACTCTAGCAGCGACAATTTCCCCATTTTTAAGCTGTTCGTCAACAGCAACAGAACGAAGAATGGCCAAGTCTCCATCGGCAATAGAATCTTCAATCATGCTATCTCCCACTACTCTGAGGGCAAAACAGCGATCGCGATTGAAAAAATTAGATAAGTCGAGAGTTTCTTGGAAATCGGTAAAAGGTTCAACTAATCCACCAGCAGCGATGCTTCCCAATACTTGTATTCCTGTAGATAAGATAGGATTAACTATCCTAATAGTTCGCGCTTTACCTTCCGTCCAGTCTATATAGCCTTTATTCTTCAATCTTTCCAAGCGACTTTGAATCGGTGCTGGAGATTTCAGATTCATTGCTCGCATCATCTGTCTAATAGAAGGAGCGTGTTGGGTAGTGCGAATATATTCTACTAGCCAATCGTATAGTTCTTGCTGGGCTGTGGTGAGCTGTTCCATTATCTTTATCCTAGGGCAAATAATCAACTCTCCATCGATTATAGAACATCAGTACTATTCTTAAAGAGAAAAATAAGGCGTGATAAATAAAAGTGGGATCTTCTGAGCAGCCCCAGGAAAAGATTTTGGATTTTGACCTTCGATAAATTTAATTATTGGCTCCCTAATAAAGCAACCAGCAAAGCTTTTTGCACGTGCAAACGATTTTCTGCTTGGTCGAAAACTCTCGATCGCACGGATTCTAAAACTGCTGCAGTTATTTCTTCTCCTCGATGAGCTGGCAAACAATGAAGGGCGATCGCTTTGGAGTCTGCACAATCAAAAAGTTCCTCTCTCAGCTGATAGGGTTGAAAAAGAGGAATTCTTGTCTTGGCTGAATCTTCTTGTCCCATACTGGCCCAAACGTCGGTATAGAGGACAGAGGCTCCTTTAACTGCCTCAACTGGATTTTCTGTAAGAATAATCTCAGCCGACGGCGTTTTGGCAAGCTGTTTAGCAATAGCTACAATTTCCCTATTGGGTTGATATCCATCTGGAGTAGCAACACGAATATTCATGCCCATAATTGCTGCTCCCAGGAGGAGAGAATGAGCTACATTATTCCCATCTCCCAGATAGGTTAGAGTAATGCCCTCAAGAGTTCCAAAACATTCCTGAATTGTTAAAAAATCTGCTAAGATTTGACAGGGATGCTCCAAGTCAGTGAGAGCATTAATAATAGGCATTTGTGCGTACTGGGCAAAAGTTTGAATATCTTCTTGGCTGAAAGTACGAATGGCGAGAACGTCCAAATATCGATCTAATACCCTGGCCGTATCTTCAATGGGTTCACCCCTACCCACTTGAGTGACCTTGGGATTGATGTCAATGACCTGTCCTCCCAATTGATACATGGCCACAGTAAAAGAAACCCTAGTGCGAGTAGAAGCTTTGTAAAATAGGAGTCCCAGTACTTTGTTGATAACACATTGAGTTTGGCCAGTTTTCAGTTCCGTTGCTAACTGCAACAATTCTTTAATTTCTTGCTCATTTAAATCGGCTATACCGAGAAAATCTCTTCCTTGCAAGTGCTTCATCGCTATATCATCGTTTGGTGGAAAAACCTTTATTATAAGTTATAGAGGCTTTCACTTTGATGAAGTAGAATTACCATTGGTCATGGTGAGATTTTCTGGACTGATTCGATCAGACTTCGCACCTCTTCCGTTCCCTCAGAAGGCTCGAAAGAGAAGGGAAACTTTCCTGAAGCCACCATCCTCAATCCCAAAGGAAAGATTGACAAAAGCCCCACCAAGTCGCGAAAATAATCTCCCACTACCATCACTGAGAACTTACGCTCATCAATCCAACCACCAAGTTTTACTAATTCCACTAATACTTTACGATGACGAATAGAGCGACTAGTTCCCTTATCCTGACGTTGGAGAATTTCCTTTTTAATTTCACTTATTCGTTCCATAGGAGCCACTTCCATAGGACAAACTGCATTACACATATAACAGCGAGTGCAACCCCACACTCCATCAGTTCCTTTGTTGTATAGCTCTAAGCGCTTGTCTGTTGTTCGATCGCGAGAATCTGCTATCATCCGCTGTGCCTTGGCAAGAGCGTGGGGACCGAAAAAATCTGAATTAACCTCCCTAGCATTGCATTCAGAATAACAAGCACCGCAGAGAATACAATTGCCGCTTCGTTCCAGTTGCGATCGCTCATCTACTGTCTGTAAAAACTCCCGCTCTGGAATTTTCCTAGCTACAGTACTCACATAAGGCTCTACTACTTCTAGGTTATGCCAAAAACTCTTCATATCTACTACCAAATCTTTAATTACCGGCATATTACCTAAGGGAGCAATAGTAATTTCTGGGATTTTCGAGCCAGATTGAGAAACTGTTGCCAATTCCTTAGCCATGCTTTGTTTGCAAGCTAAAGCGGAACGACCGTTGATTTTCATCCCACAGCTACCGCAAATGGTATTGCGACAATTTTTCCTAAAAGCCAAACTTCCATCCTGATTCCACTTTATTTGATTCAAACATTCCAGCACGGTCCAAGCTGGTTGGACATCTAGAGAATAAGTCTGAATGCCTGGAACACTATTGGCTTGAGTACGAATTACTTTAAAAATTACTTCCATTTGTTGGTTGTTGGTTATTGGTTGTTGAACTTGGGCTATGGCTGGCCTCTAGCAGTTGTTAGCTCCTCATGACCCATGACCAAAGTATATTAAAAATTTAACCTGCTTGAAATTTTTTGTTTGAAATCTACTAATTCAAGGTATATTTTTTAATAGGTCGATTCTTGTGTAGAATTTACTTGACAATGGCGACCAAATAAAGGACAATTTGGACATCTATGAGCGAACAAGCACCTGTACCGTTAACTGGAAAAGCTTTGCTTCAAAAAGTAAAAGAGCTAGCCCACTTACCTCGGCGAGAAACAGCAAAACGCTGCGGATATTACACGACTACCAAGAATAACGTGACTCGGGTCAATTTAACCGATTTTTATGACGCAGTGTTGGCGGCTAAAGGAGTTCCCCTCGATCCAGAGGGTAATAAAGACGGTCGCGGACGGGAACCGACTTTTCGGGTTAGCGTTCACAAAAACGGTCAAATTGTGATTGGTTCTACTTACACCCAAGCTATGGGTTTAAAACCCGGCGATGAGTTTGAAATCAAATTAGGCTACAAACACATTCATCTCAAACAGATAGATGATCGGGAGTTAGATAGTGAACTAGCTGAAGAAGAAGCAGCAGTAGCAACAGCTTAATTTACGACAGTCTAGTCAGATAAGCGTCAAACTAATCCAGCACTAGGAGGTGCGTTCCCTAGCCCCGATCTATATCAATAAAATAATTGATATTTGGAGATTTATAGGAACGCACCAATAAGCAATAGATGGTTTTAGGGATAAGAGTATCTATCTTGACAGGACCCGCTCCGAAGATGACGGGGATACCCATTGCAACACCAGCTCTCGTTAGCGGATATACTCTTTCAAAATACTGTTGCGATTGGGATGACGTAGTTTACGTAGAGCCTTCGCTTCAATTTGGCGGATTCTTTCTCGAGTAACGTTAAATATTTGACCTATTTCCTCAAGAGTTTTCATTTTGCCATCATCTAGACCGTATCGCAAGCGTAGTACATCTCGTTCCCGAGGACTGAGAGTATCGAGAACATTTTCTAAATCTTCTCGGAGCAGATTTTTTGAGACTTCATCTTCTGGAGTTTCCCCGTCTGCTTCAATAAAGTCTCCTAAACGAGAATCTTCTTCTTTGCCAATAGGAGTTTCTAAAGAAATAGGTAGTTGAGCCGATTTAGCAATAAATCGCAGCTTTTCGATGGTCATCTCCATGCGGGTGGCGATTTCTTCTTCTGTCGGTTTCCGTCCCATTTCTTGGGAGAGTATTTTGGTGGTTTTTTTAATTCGGGAGATAGTTTCGTACAGGTGAACTGGCAAGCGAATGGTTCGAGATTGATCTGCGATCGCCCTGGTAATTGCCTGTCGAATCCACCAAGTAGCATAGGTTGAAAACTTATAGCCTTTTTCGTGATCGAACTTTTCTGCTGCCCGAATCAAACCGAGAGAACCTTCCTGAATCAAGTCTTGAAAAGACAATCCTCGATTCATATATTTTTTGGCAATAGAAACCACCAGACGCAGGTTGGACTGTACCATTTTATCTTTTGCCCGCCTGCATAAATAAAGGCGACGACGAAACTTGGGCAAGTCCATCTGAACAACTTCTGCCCATTCACGATCTTCTGGTTCTCGATCTAAATTGTCTGCAAGCTCTTCTCGGATTCGCTCCAATTGTAGCAAGTCAGCAATTAGCCTTGCCAGTTCAATTTCTTCTTCAGCTCGCAGCAGTCGAATGCGTCCTATTTCTTGCAAATAAATGCGAATTGAGTCCTCGGTATAAGGCTTTTTTTTCGTTTGAGCGCGACGACTCGTACTATTAGTCAACTTTCGCGTTTTTTTAGCCACTGCGGATACTGTTACAGTTGCCTCAACTTCCTTTTGAGTTGAAATTCCCGCTT
Organism: Trididemnum miniatum; assembly: GCA_964006365.1. Classification (NCBI taxonomy): domain Eukaryota; kingdom Metazoa; phylum Chordata; class Ascidiacea; order Aplousobranchia; family Didemnidae; genus Trididemnum; species Trididemnum miniatum. Next base: position 36,030 of record CAXFYD010000314.1, on the reverse strand, counting down.
GCTCCTCGATTAAAAATTCTAACTCAGTGGTAGGCTCTTGGATAGTTGCGAGTACATTATGGGCCTGCGTCATGCCTTTTCCTTTTGCTCCTTCATGCAAAACTAATAACCGAGGTAACTCGGCTCTGGTTTGGTAATCAGTCAATTGCGATCGAATAACCCGGCATCTTGAGCAGCATTCTGGCAAATCCCAAACTCTTTACCTAACAACAATAATCATTAATTAGGTGCTAGTAAGGTTTTCTGAGCCAGAAGATTCAAGATTTTTGAAGCTATCAGCTATCAAATTTTAGGTATTGGCTCTCACCTATTTGCTGAAAGCTGAAGACTGAATGCTTACGATTGTTTACCATGGTAGCAACCAGGGCTGAAAATGCCTGATGGTTGTCGATCTCAAATTTCTTCCTCTTTTTTTCTCTAAGTAGATTCACTTATTCTCTCTCCTTAATATGTTAATCCAAGCCTGTTCGATTAAACTCTTTTGAGTCATAAGGCATAAGGGTTTTTGCTGTCTCGTAGCTGTTAACTCTACTGAAGAAAAAAATGAACTAGTCAATTATTATTGTTATGCGGTAGGTCACTAGCGTGCAAAATTATTTTGTGTGCAACTCATTAGGGGTTAATGCTGACCTCTCCGACAAACGAAAACCACTATATTTTAATTCTCGGATTAACTAGAGACTATTGAGAAAAGTCCCTACTGGGCAGATTTATCAGTAGTCCCTCTTTCAGAGGTGCTAAGCCTGGAACTGGCGACGCACTCTAGGATAGGAGCTTTAAATCTTGCCCATAACGACAGTCTCTCTAAGACTTAGGATTCAGCTAGCCTTAGCTTTAGGGGACGAAGCCCAGGTGCTTCGTTAGCTCTCTGCTGACTTGGAGACCCCTTCGGTGAGGATTCGCCAAAAGAAATCCTCAGATCTTTTGTTATTTTAATTAATTTTTCCGAAAATGACAGCCAGAAATGAGTAATAATCAACGAAATTATTGGTAAATTTTTTTTGATAGTACATGTGTTCTAGCTAGTTAGCTAGATGACAGACGACCCTATTCAAGTCTATCGGATAATTATAATCAATTACAATTAAATCAACCATATCTATGCCAGCAGCAAAAAAACTATACGAGGGAAAAGCCAAAATCATCTATCCGACGGAAGATCCTGAAATTATTCTGGCGCACTTTAAAGATGATGCCACTGCTTTTAACGCCCAGAAAAAGGGAAAGATTGAGGGGAAAGGAGAAATAAACTGCACTATATCTGCAGCCCTGTTTAAATGGTTGTCAGCCAAAGGAATTGCTACTCACTATATCGATTGCCCTCAGCAAAATCTAATGCTAATTCGAGCAGTCAAAATCATCCCACTAGAGGTAGTAGTCAGAAATGTTGCGGCTGGAAGTCTAGTCCGTGAAACTGGTTTGGCTTCCGGAAAAGTATTACCATCGCCTCTAGTAGAATTTTATTTGAAAAATGACTCCCTCTCAGACCCCTTATTAACCCGCGATCGCCTCTTGCTGTTAGAGTTGGCTAGTCCAGAACAGTTAGAATCAATTGAGAAAATGGCTCGAGACATCAATGGATATTTAACTGAGTTCTTCCAAGATTGTGACATTATTCTGGTAGACTTCAAACTGGAATTTGGCATAGATTCTCAAGGTAAATTACTGTTAGCAGATGAAATAAGCCCCGATACTTGCCGCCTTTGGGATGCTGGTGAAACAGATGAGTTCGCGCGGGTAATGGATAAAGATAGATTTCGTCGAGATATGGGTCAAGTAGAATCAGCTTATCAGCGAGTCAGGTCGAGAGTATTGGCGAAAATTGCTGCCGATTTGGTGTAGGGGCGCAAGGGCATGCGCCTCTGAGTCTTGGGCAATAGTTGGATATGTTCTTTCAGTACCGCAAGAACAGATCCCACAATGGAACATTATCAACAATGGTCAAGTCAACCCTAATCGGTAATAATAAACAACTGACCAAAAACCAATTCCTCTTTGTGGTGCAAAATTATATTAAAAAGATTACTCCATCTCTAAAATTAGCAGTAATCCTTGCTACTGCTACCGGTTTATCTTTATCTAACCCAGTATTGAGCGAAACTGCAGGAAATTTTGTGAGTAGTGAATCTCTTTTGAAAGATCCATCTCTGCTAGTTCAAGAACCAGAATCTGGCGAGCCCTTCGACGACCCTCAAAACAAGCCGCAACAAGAACCGCGAGTGCTAGTGGCAGAAGTTTTGGTTAAAGGAGTTGAGGGGGAGTTACAAAATCTAGTTTACGAGAAGATAGCTACCAAGCCAGGACTGCCCACGACTCGCTCTCGCTTGCAAGAAGATGTCAATGCGATCTACAGTACTGGGTTTTTTGCTAATGTGACAGTTACTCCGGAAGATACTCCTTTAGGAGTGCGCATTACTTTCATTGTGGAGTCTAATCCAGTGCTGAGTGGCGTAGTGGTTAAAACCCTCCCAGAAGGAGAAGGGGCAGCAGTTTTGCCCCAATCTCAGATAGATAATATTTTTAGTGGCGGCTATGGGAAAACTCTCAACTTGCGGGACTTTCAAGTCAACGTAAAAGCATTAAATGCTTGGTATAAAAACAATGGTTACGATCTAGCTCAAGTTGTGGGAGCCCCGAGCATAGAGGAAGATGGAATTGTCACCCTCTTAGTGGCAGAAGGGGTAATTGAAGATATTCAAGTTAGATTTTTCGATGAAGAAGGGGACAAATTGGAGAAAGGGAAAACTCGCCCTTTTATTATCACTCGTGAGGTACAGTTACAAGGGGGAGATGTATTCAATCGGAAGACAGCCCAACGGGACTTGAACAGAGTCTTCGGTCTCGGTATTTTTGAAGACATTAGGTTTTCTTTTTCACCTGGACAAGATCCAAGTAAAGTGGTGGTGAATATAGATATAACAGAGGGGAATACTGGTTCTGTTGCTGCTGGTGCTGGTGTTAGCTCTGCCAGCGGTCTGTTTGGTACGATTAGCTATCAACAGCAAAATCTCGGGGGCAATGACCAAACTTTGGGAGGAGAAGTTCAGCTGGGAACGAGGGAATTGCTATTCAATGCTCGTTTTAGCGACCCTTGGATCGCTGGCGATCCTCACCGAACTTCATATACAGTCAATGGTTTTCGCCGCCGTTCTATTTCCCTGATTTTCGATAATGGGGACGAAGAGGTGGAGTTGCCCAATGGCGATCGCCCTCGGGTAGTCAGAACCGGAGGTGGAGTTAGCTTTTCCCGTCCTTTAGCGGATGACCTTTTTAGCAAACCTGATTGGCGTTTATCCCTAGGATTTCAGTATCAGCGGGTGGCAATTGAGGATAGCGATGGAGAAGTGACTCCTAGAGATGAATTAGGCAATCAGTTGGCTTTGAGCGACGATGGTACGGACGATTTGTTTCAGGTTGAATTTGGTGCTAGTCTCGATCGCCGCAATAATCCCCGACAACCCACTAGCGGTTATTTATTGCGTATGGGTGTAGATCAATCTTTACCTATCGGCGACGGCAGTATCTTGCTCAGTCGGTTGCGGGGCAGCTACAGTTATTACATTCCCGTCGGATTAATCAATTTCAACGACGGTCCCCAAACTCTTGCTTTTAATGTTCAAGGAGGTAATGTTTTTGGGGATTTGCCTCCCTATGAAGCCTTTTCTATGGGCGGTAGCAACTCAGTAAGGGGTTATGAGGAAGGTGAAGTGGGGGCAGGTCGCAGGTATTTGCAGGGAACGGCTGAGTATCGCTTCCCGATTTTTCGTTTTCTTGGCGCAGCGATATTTGCAGACTATTCTACGGATTTAGGTTCCGGCGATGCAGTTCCAGGGGATCCTGCAGGGGTGAGGAGAAAGCCGGGAAATGGTTTTGGTTACGGTATTGGAGTGCGCATCCAATCTCCTCTCGGTCCAATTCGGGTGGATTATGGTCTCAACGATCAGGGTGAAAACCGAATTCATTTTGGTATTGGAGAAAGATTTTAAGATTTAGTGGATAGTTGACAGTTGACAGTGGATAGTTGACAGTGGATAGTTGACAGTTACTAAATATGAGTTGCCAGATATGAATGACGAGGTATGAGTAAAAAGAGTACAAGTATTGAAAATTCCTTTGCAGTTTCTGGTATCGGACTGCATTCGGGGCTGACTTCTCAAGTTCAAGTAAAACCTGCGGTAGCGGGGGAAGGTCGTTACTTTGTACGGGTGGATTTACCAGGAAAACCAGCAATACCCGCAAAGGTGGAAGCTGTCGTTCAAACTACTCTCTCTACAGAGTTAGGACTGAAATTCGCCAGAGTGAGGACAGTGGAACACTTGCTGGCAGCATTAATTGGTAGTGGGGTAGATAACGCCAGAATTGAAATTGATAGTTCGGAAGTTCCTTTGCTGGATGGATCGGCAAAACCTTGGGTGGAAGCCATCGCCGCTGCTGGGATTTGTCAGTTAGAAGGAGAAGAGGAGAAAAAAGTAGTATCTTTACAAGAGCCGATCTGGATTAGGGAAGGAGATGCTTTTGTTGCTGCCGTACCGGCATCTGCAACTCGCTTCACTTACGGGATTGATTTTGACTATGAGGCGATCGGCAATCAATGGTACAGTTGGGCTCCTGATAGAGATAGTTTCCCAGAGGCGATCGCTCCTGCTCGCACTTTTGGTTTTGCGGAGGAAATCGAAAAACTGCGAAATCTTGGTTTAATTAAAGGTGGTACTTTAGCTAATGCTTTGGTTTGCAGCAGATCGGGCTGGATCAATCCTCCTTTAAGATTTGCCAACGAACCAGTGCGTCATAAACTGTTAGATTTACTGGGAGATTTGAGTTTGCTCGGATCTATTCCAATGGCTCATTTCCTCGCTTACAAAGCTAGTCACAAGCTGCACATCCAATTAGCAAAAGCCTTAAATGACCAAATTTACACAGCAAAGATAAAAAATTAGGCAGATAAAATCCATGTCTACCATCGCCGAACCAAAAACTAACAATAATAATAATAGCGTTTCTGCACAATACAATTGCTCTCACATAGTTTTTACGGCTGAAGAAGTTCACCAAATGCTACCCCACCGCTATCCTTTTGCCTTAGTGGATCGCATTATTGAATACGTTCCGGGGGAAAAGGCGGTAGGAATTAAAAATGTCACTTTTAACGAACCCCATTTTCAAGGACATATTCCCAATCGTCCCCTCATGCCTGGGGTTTTAATAGTGGAGGCGATGGCACAAGTGGGAGGGATAATACTGATCAAATTGCCTGAAGTGGTAGAAGGTAGTTTTTTTGCTTTTGCTGGGATAGATAAAGTGCGCTTTCGTCGTCCGGTAGTACCGGGCGATCGCTTAATTATGACGGTAGAACTTTTATCTTTTAAGCGAAATCGGTTTGCTAAAATGGAGGGCAAAGCTTTGGTGGACGGTCAGTTAGCCGCTAGCGGGGAAATGCTGTTTTCTCTGATTGATTAATCGTCGGTTTTGTTAAGATTCTCCCGTGTAATTATCTGGAGATTTCCTTTGAAAACACTCATTCATCCCACTGCTGTTATTGATGCGGACGCACAACTACACGAAACGGTGCAAGTAGGGCCCTATGCGGTTATCGGCGCAGGAGTTCAAATTGATGCGGAAACTACTGTGGGCGCTCATGCGGTTATTGAAGGACCGACAGAAATTGGTGTGGGGAATCGCATTTTTCCAGGGGCAATTATCGGTACGGAACCTCAAGACCTAAAATATCAAGGAGCAGTTAGCTGGGTCAAAATTGGCGATCGCAATTTAATTCGGGAATACGTGACGATTAATAGAGCGACAGGGGACTCGGAAGTAACCAGGTTAGGTAATGATAACCTCCTTATGGGTTGCGTTCACATAGCTCATAATTGCGAGCTGGAAGATGGGGTGATTATTGCGAATAATGTGGCTTTAGCCGGTCACGTTCGCATTGAGTCGAAGGCAGTTATTGGCGGTGTTTTGGGCGTTCATCAATTTGTCCATATTGGACGGATGGCAATGTTGGGGGGTATGAGTAGAATTGACCGGGACGTTCCTCCCTACATGCTGGTGGAGGGTAATCCCGGAAGAGTGCGATCGCTTAATTTGGTGGGTTTGAAACGAACGGGTTTAACTGCTACAGATATGGGTCTGCTGAAAAAAGCTTTTCGCATTCTCTATCGTTCTGGTTTGTCTCTGGAAGCTGCTTTGAAGCAATTGCAATTGCTTCCTGATTCTAGTTATTTGCAGCATTTGAGTGGCTTTTTGAAAGATAGTACTGCTGCTGGAAGGCGTGGATTAATTCCAGGAAAACGTTAAATTGCTTCACAATTTGTAACTATAGCTTGTTGTTACAATTCAAAGATGGAATTTGAATGGGATGAGTCAAAAAGGATTTCTAATCTCCGTAAACATGGTATCGATTTCTTAGATGTTGCGGCAGTTTTTGGCCGCTCGATTGTGACTATCTCAGACGATCGGTTTGATTACGGAGAAGAACGGTTTGTACTCAGATCTTGCACCTCATGAGATAAAATTCAAAACCCCGTTCATATAACCAAGGAATAAGTAACTCTAGTTGCTTCAAAAGGGATAAGAGTAAAATATGAGGAAAAAGTAAAACTAAGGCATTTTGTGCATTGAAAGACCAATCTAAATCATGATGATATCCATTCTGTAAATAAACCCAATGTGCCAATAAATAAGAAATCAAAGAAAAAACTAACCAACGATAGACACCCAATAAAGTTTTTTGTCCAAAACGATGAAGGCTAAATTGATGTTTGACCGTCTTAAAAAATCCTTCAATTTGCCATCTAAGTTTTCCCCATCTAGTAATAGTTTTTCCTTTCATGGGTTTTGTAGAAATGACAAAACGTTGAACTTTTTTTTCATTACGTTTCAACCAAACCCATGATAAATAGACCGGGAAATTCAAACCAGTTAAATAAACTTGTTGACCCTTAGCTTTAATTTCTGAAACTTTCCGACCATCAGTTAAAGTTCTCGTTTTAGAAATTCCCATAATGGCATGATGATTAAAGGACTTTCCTCGAATTTTTTCCAGTAGTTTAATTGTTCCAAAAGCTGTATCACCTAAGACATAAATCTGAAATTGCTGTGTTAAAATTGAAGGTAATGTGTTGAGCAATTTTGAAGCTAATTGAGAAGGTGAGTGACTTCCTTTTCCCCTGTATACCCGAAAACTCCAAGGAATTCGCCAATTTCCTAAAACCAAGTAAAGAACAACAATATGTAAACCTTTCTTATGGTTATAAACTCTTACCAAGTTGTTAAGATTAGCAAACTTACCAACTTTTTCGAGTGTTGTTAAATCAATCATAACCTGTAAAATAGGTTTTCGTCCTTTTTTTCTAGTAGAAAGAATTAGATTAATAATAAAGGAACGAACAGTACGAATCAAAGAACGAGTTGGCCAATTATATTCATTTAAAAAACGACTAATTGCACTTTCAGATTTTGTTTGACAATTATGAGGTACGTGGGATTTTCCTTCTAGCAATAAACCGAAAATAGATTCTAAGGTTTCTTGCTGATAAATCGTTGGCATTAATTGTTTGAGAGTAGAGATTAATTCTTCAACTTGGGGTAAAATATTATTCATCCAATAGTTCTCTTGCTAGACTAGAGAACAAATATAACAGATCCATCGCACTTGTACCTCCCCAGTTGAAGAATAAAATGGCGAAAAAAGAAAGTGAACGGGAAATAACCCTTAGAATAGAGCGTATTCAGAAAGCAATTGCTCAATTATCCCAGAAAAAGGCAGAAATTGAGGAAAATGGGGAAATTGCCCCCACTGGATGTTATGTCGCACGGTACCAAGCCCGAGGGCAAAAACATCGTTATTGGTATTATCAGCTTAAAGCTAGCGAAGCAATTTTTCCCAAAACTAATCAGGATAATGAATATTCACGCTATCAACACCTAGGAAAAGCTGGAAGTGAAGCTCATATCAATGCAGTTTTAGCAGTGGTCAGACGAGTACAAATTGATGAATTAACTAAAGCTATTGATGGACTAAAAGAAAGTTGGTTAGATTTGTATGGCGATGACAAAAAAGTGGGACATCGAGTGCAATAAATAGAAGGAACTTTGAGTTTTTTGTTATTATTTGATATATGTTCTCTTGCCAAGCAAGAGAACATGACGAAATCCCCGAATCACAATAACTTCATCCACTAATAATCATATCAACTTTTTTTGGTGCAAGATCTGAGTTGTAACTTTCGGTTTGCTTCAAGGGCGTGTTGTTGCTGTTGTCCATACAGAAAGTCAAGACTGCATCCGAATTATTTCTGCAAGGAAGGCAAGCAAATATGAGCAAAAAATCTATTTCGAGCAAATCTGAAACAGACTGGAAAAAACTTGATGCCATGACTGATGAAGAAATCGATTTCTCCGATTGTCCTGAAATTACACCACAACAGTTTGCTAAGTCGGTGGTTCGCCGTGGGCTACCGGTAGAAAACAACAAACAACAAACAACAAACACTTCGACTACGCGGTCCCTGAGCGCTCGCCCCGAGACTCGTCGAAGGGTAGCCGAAGGGCAGTGCAGGCAACAAACAACCAATAACAAACAACCAACAACAAACAACCAACAACTAATGAAAATATTTATTAGTACGGGGGAAGTTTCTGGGGATTTGCAAGGAGCATTGTTAATTTCAGCCTTGAAACGCCTCAATAATGATTTAGAAATAGTGGCTTTGGGGGGCGATCGCATGGCTGCCGCTGGGGCTACTCTTCTGGGTCAAACTGCGGCTATTGGTTCCGTGGGATTAGTAGAATCCCTCCCTTTTATTTGGCCTACTTTTCTCCACCAACGTCGTGCTAAGAAATATTTGCGTGAAAATCCACCGGATGTGGTGGTATTCATTGACTATCCAGCACTTAATTTAAGTCTCGGTAGCTACCTCCGTAAATATTTACCTCAAGTACCGATAGTTTACTATATTGCGCCTCAAAATTGGGTTTGGTCTCCCAATACCAGTACAGCTAAATCGGTAGTTAAAATAAGCGATCGCTTGTTAGCTATTTTTCCAGAAGAGGCGCGTTATTTTCAAGCTCTGGGGGGTAATGTAAATTGGGTGGGTCATCCTTTGGTAGATAGGATGGCCACTGCACCAACGCGGGAGTTTGCGAGAACAGAATTGGGGATTGGAAAAGACCAGTTGGCCATCGCTCTTTTACCAGCCTCTCGCCAGCAGGAAATACAATATCTCCTTCCGGTTATTTGTAGTGCGGCGCAACAATTACAAGCAAAGTTGCCAAATGTTCGTTTTGTCATTCCTATTTCTTTACCTACTTATAGGGATAAAATTGCAGCAATGGTGGAGGAATATGGTTTGCAAGCAACGCTTTTGGAGGGTAAAACTAAGGAGATAATCGCTGCTGCGGATTTAGCAATTTCTAAGTCAGGGACGGTTAATTTGGAAATTGCTTTATTGAAGGTTCCTCAAGTAGTTTTATATCGGGTTAATCCCGCCACTATTTGGATTGCGCGGAAAGTATTAAAGTTTTCTATTTCTTTTATGTCGCCCCCAAATTTAGTGCTGATGAAATCTATTGTACCGGAATTGCTTCAAGAAGAAGCAACTCCGGACAGAATTGTGGCTGAGTCTTGGGAATTGTTATTTAATCAGGATAGACGGGAACAAATGTTGAAGGATTATGAGGAAATGAAAGAGGGTTTGGGAGAAGTTGGGGTTTGCGATCGGGCAGCGAAAGCAATTCTGGAGTTGGTTTCTTCGGTTTGGGATTGAATACCAATTCTCTATGAAGCTGCGCTTAATACAGCTTCTGTTATGTATTTCCAACCAACAATGCTCGCGATCGCGTCTGAAGTAATACTATTGAGAAGAATTGATAGTTGTTTCTTTAGTTCATATAGAGATGAAAAATTAAGCCAACGTAATTTAGATTTTAATTCTTCCCAAAAGCGCTCAATAGGGTTTAATTCTGGACTATATGACGGTTGAAAAATAGGAATAACATTTTCAGGCCAATCTATACTGTAATGACATTTAGCATTATCTACTTGCATGAAATTTACACTATCGGGGAAGATATCTGAAAACTTATTAACAAACAATTGAAAACATTCAGTATCTAGATGGGAGAACTCATAAAAGAAACTTTCTCCAGTTAATGGTTCTACTGCTCCATATAAATAAAAGTTGTCCCTTTTCCATTGGACTTTTCCAAATGGTTTTATTCCTTTTAAAGTTAGCAATTTTCCAGAAATAGTTTTTAACCCTAAGCGGGTTTCATCTTGACAAAAATCACGTAACTTTTGCCCTTTGCCTAGGTAATAATATAGAACTGACAAAGCTAAAGGAAGTTTTTTTTTAAAGTATTCCTGGGCATTTTCATCTTTGTTTATACTACAAGGACGAGGGACTTTTAATTTTGCTTTAAGTTTATATCTTACTATTCTATGCACAGTCTTATAAGATATTTTTAGTCCATATTCTTTAGATAACCATTGTTGTATTTCTCCATAACTGTTAAATCCTTTTGGTTGCTTTAATTTTTGAGTAAGTTTTTCTAGAATAGAAGGGCTAATTAAAGAAGCTTTACCAGGTGCTTTCTTTATTTCTAACCACCCTACTATTCCATTAGTTTTGTATTTACGTAACCACCGAGTTATTGTTGATTTATCTCTTCCCAATAATTCCGCTAATTCCTGGCGGCTCTGTACTTTACCCAATTTTAGCAAATATAGCATTTGCAACCGTTCTTTGTTACTAGCACTAGTTGCTGATTTTAGACGATTTCTTAGTTCAGAAATTGTTTCCCCGATCGCCGTATTAAAAGGACGAGCCATAAAATTTAACAGAAAAACACCTTCTCCAGTTTAGCGCAAAGTCATCGAGAATTGGTATCAAAAACAGTTGAATTTAAAATTCTCAAGAATCGCGGTTTATCCTGTTAAGCTAGGCAGCCCATTTGGCTACCCCACAAGAATATAACCCCAATGTAAAAAAGAGCGATCGCTATCTTTAAATTAAGATAGAAAATATAAATTAGGGAAGGCATATCAAAAAAAAAGTAACGAGATATGTATAAAAAACTCTATCAACTAATGAAAGAACACACCCGGTATAGGGTAGGATTTGGAATCCTATTAGGGAATTGACATATCAAGCAAAAAAAAAATGATATCTAGCGTTTCTCCTCAGAATGAGGTACAGTAAGCCATCGCTTTACTTTATCCGAAGGGCGATCCCGCAGTGGCAGGCTCCGCCCGATCGCAGAAATTCAGCAGCTTTTAGAACAGCTAATCGTAAGCCAAGGTTTTCCTTTTTATTTTTTGCTCTCTTATCTTAGCAAACCTATGGGATTATAGCACGAAGCATTTAGGTTAGGACATTAATAAAGCCTGAAACCTAGTCATAGCCGTCTTTATGAATTTTTAATTTTGAATCTCGAAATTGCCCGTAGCGCTATACTGGATAGATTATTGGCAAATCTTGCGGATATTTGATCTAATTGTTTTGAGTTGTAATCCTTGCTAGCTAAGGCTTGCGGACATAGTTCTCAGAGAGTCAGGTTTTGTAAACCCACATTCCGCACTTCTGCTATATAATAGTATATATAATATAGTGGCCCATGAAAGTGTTTACTATTTCCTCAGAGCAACCGCAGGTTGCAGTATAACTATCAACTGTCAACTATCAACTGTCAACTGCTATAAATAACTGGGAACTAAGAATAAATCCACAATAAAGAAGTTACAGTGCTGGGTATTCTCTATTACCTCTCAGTAGTAAATTAGTAATTTTGAGGCGACTAAAAATGCAAAATAAGTGCAATTGGTTTATTTCTATTCTGGCTTCTGTAGGTTTATCTTGCATTATAGCTAAACCAGGAGCTTCTCAAGCACTCCTTCCCTATACCTTGGACTGGGATGGAGAAAAACTAGAGGAACAAGGTTTTCAGTTGCTTCAGGATTCGATCCAACTAGCGCAATTCCAACAATATCAATTAGCAGTTCCCTACGCCAAGCTGGGAACTCAATTAGTTCCCCATTTTTATCGAGGTTGGTTGATTTTGGGAACTCTATCAGTTCAACAAGAAGATTTAGAAGCAGGAATTGCGGCGTTGCGACGGGCTAAACTCCTTGCTCCTAAAGAGGAAAAAGCAACTATTTTCTTTACTCTGGGTTCTGCCTATTTTCGTCAAAAAAATTATAACGCTGCTGTAGAAGAATTGGAAGCGGGATTGAAGTTAGATCCTAACACCCCAGAAGCTTTGTTTGACTTGGGTTCTGCCTATTTTATGCTGAAAAAATATGGCAAAGCGATCGCCAACTATGAAAAAGCATTTAACCAGGGTCAGGAGGAGTTTTGGCCGGCAATTAATAATATTGGCTTGGTTAAATACGAACAAGGAGATATAGCAGGAGCGATCGCCGATTGGCAAACAGCTCTGGACATTGATAATGAAGCAGCAGAGCCAATGTTAGCAGTAGCAGTAGCTCTCTATACTCAAGGGGAAAAAGACAAAGGTTTGGCTTTAGCCCAAAAGGCTTTATCCACCGATATTCGCTATCAGGAATTAGAATTTCTCAAAGAAAATCTTTGGGGCGATCGCCTGCTACAAGATACAGAAAGATTTCTCAATACTCCAGAAATGCAAGCAGCCCTAGCTGGTATTAAACAACAAACACCGTTCTCAGTGGAGATTATCCCCAATTAAAAAATCAAAAAATACCTGTAGGGTGGGCATTGCCCACCAAAACCCATCTATACAGTTGGAGAAAATTATTCCTTTGATAATAGTTCGCGGATCTGATTGACAAACAGCTCGTGATCTACAACGGGTTTAGAAATATAGCCATCCGCACCACTGGCTTCAAGAAAATTTTCGCGATCGCCTTCCATTGCGTGAGCTGTCACCAGGATAATAGGCAAAGAAGCTGTAGCAGGTTCCTCTTTCAGCATCTTAGTAATGGCAATGCCGTCTATGGCTTTACCCTGGTAAACGCTATGGTCCAGAGATACATCCATTAAAATAATGTCCGCGGAACCTGCTTCGGCGATGCGTAGAACTTCTTCTACATCTTCGGTTCCCTGAACCTCAAAGCCTCCTCGTTTGGTGAGAATCTTGGAAAAAACACGAAAGTTGATAGGATCGTCTTCTACAATCAGAATAGTTGTCATGGATGTCTTTGCCTATTAAGTACTATAACCTTGTTGAAACTAACCTACTCTGTTTTTAAACTATCCACACTATAGCTTTTTTTCCTTGTTGCTTTCTTCTAGTTAAAAAATGGAGGATGAAAGGGAAGCGTGTTGTGGCGTAACCTAGGAAAAGAATAATCGCTACCTTCTTGTTTGTTGGCACCGGAAATCAGGAAAGAGATACTCATGGCAAAACAGTTTAATTTTGTAGAGACTGGTCAGATAATCCCCACAGCATTGCATGCTGAAATGGAAAGGTCTTATTTAGAATATGCCATGAGCGTCATTGTGGGACGGGCTTTGCCAGATGTTCGGGACGGTCTCAAACCAGTTCATCGACGCATTCTCTACGCTATGCACGAACTGGGTTTGACTCCAGACCGACCTTTTCGCAAATGCGCTCGGGTAGTGGGAGACGTTCTGGGGAAATATCATCCCCACGGCGACCAGTCAGTTTACGATGCTCTGGTGCGCATGGTACAGGATTTTAACAGTCGCTATCCTCTTTTGGCAGGTCACGGGAATTTTGGCTCTATTGACAACGATCCGCCAGCAGCAATGCGCTATACGGAAACCCGACTTGCTTCTATTGCTAGTTCGGCAATGTTGCAGGAAATTGCCCTCTCAACTGTTGACTTTACGGCTAATTTTGATAGTTCCCAGCAGGAACCTGTGGTATTGCCAGCTCAACTACCCATTCTCTTGCTTAATGGCTGTACTGGTATTGCTGTGGGCATGGCAACTAATATACCACCTCATAATTTGAGAGAATTAGTAGATGGCTTAATTGCTCTGATTGACAATCCAGAACTGCCGGATGAAAAATTGTGGCAACTCATTCCTGCTCCAGATTTCCCCACTGGTGGTGAAATCTTAGCTACTGATGGCATTCGGGATGCTTACCGCACGGGACGAGGTTTAATTCCCTTGCGAGGAGTAGCTCGAATAGGCCGTATTACGGTTAATGGCAAGCGACGGAAGGAAAAGACAGCCATTGTGGTGTCGGAATTGCCCTATCAAGTACATAAAGCAGCTTGGATTGAAAAAGTTGCCGAACTGGTCAATAAGGGTCGTTTGGAAGGAATTGGGGATATTCGGGACGAGAGCGATCGCGATGGTATGCGAGTAGTGATCGAACTGAAGCGAGATGCAGACCCGGAAACAGTTTTGGCTCAATTATATAACCAGACGAACCTTCAAGTAAATTTTGGCGTAATTATGCTGGCTCTGGTAGACAATAAACCCTGTCAGCTCGCATTGCGCCAGTTATTAGATGAGTTCTTAAAGTTTCGGGAACAAACTCTCCGGCGACAATACAGTCAAGAATTGGAACAATGTCAAAATCGACTTCACTTATTAGAAGGCTTGTTGGCTGCTCTTAAGGATTTAGATGGGGTAATTGAAATTCTCCGTCATGCTGCGGACGGCAGTACTGCCAAGAATATTTTACAAGAAAACTTAGCCCTTTCTGCTGCTCAAGCAGATTCCATTTTAGCCATGCCTCTGCGAAGGCTTACTGGTTTAGAACGGAAAAAGTTGGAGACCGAATATGAAGAAGTAGGTCAGCGCATTGCTGAATTAGAACAATTATTGGGCGATCGCGCTGAATTAATGAAGGCGTTGAAAAAAGAGTTGCGCTCTCTAAAACGTAAATTCGGCGATAGTCGGCGCACTAAAATCGTGGTTCCCAAGGAAAACCCTGCTGCCAAAACTACTGTCAAAACAAAATCCACCAATTCTAATACGAATTCTAATCCTCCCCCTCCAAATGCGGTGGTGACTATTACTCGAAAAGGATCTATTTACTGGGAAACTAACCGAACGGAAAAGAAACAATCTGCTGCTGCTATTCAAAAAGGAGAAGATATTGTTGTTGCTGAAGAGAAAATTGGCAATAATCAGCAATTAGTAGCAATTACCGATAGTGGGAAAGCTTATCCCATCGAGATTGAGGACATTCCTCAGCAGGGTAAGAAGAAAAAGACCTTGCTCAATCTCTTACCTGCCAGCGTTCGGGAAAATGAAGCAAAGATCGTTGCTCATTTCTTTACCCCAGAAGCAGAACAATTCTATTTGATTTTACTCACAGCTCAGGGGCGAATTAAACGCTTACCTCTGGAAGAATTAGCCAATCTAACCAATCGGGGCATGTCCTTAATTAAACTCAAAGAAGGCGATCGCTTACGCTATGCTTGCTTAGGAGCTGTGGGAGAATTTGTCGCCATCGCTACTAAGGTGGGACGAGTGGTGCGCTTTGCCATTGATGACCAACAGTTGCCCCTTAAAGGGCGCAGAGCTCAAGGTTATGAAGCTTTGCCCTTGCGTGACAACGACACTATAGCTGGTTGCGTTATCTGTGAAGACTCTGCAGATTTATTGCTTCTAACTGAATTAGGCTATGGCAAGCGTTTGCCTATGGCAGCAGTGCGGGTAGGAAATCGGGGCGATATTGGCTCTCAAGTACTCCAGTTTACTGACACCAGGGATAATTTAGCCGGAATGGTGTTAGCTAAATCCCCTACCTCAGTTCTCTGGACCAGTCATGAAAGAGGGATGCGCTTATCTATCAATCGGTTATCTCAATTAGGCAAAGATGGGACAGGCGATCGGGTCATTCAACTTAGATCGGAAGAAAAGATCGTTTTCGTTTTGTGAAGAGCAGATAATATCTATCTAAGGTCTTCCAAGTTGCAGGGTTCTTCACAGAGAGCCTGGAAAAGCCCGGTCTTTTGAGCGAGGAAAAGGACATTACAGTCAAGGTTTCCTCTTCGATTTGGAGCGGCAATTAGGAGGGGCTTATTAAGAAATTTAACAATATGTAACAAATAAAGCTTCGCCAGCATTGTATAAAGATTATTTGGGGGCTAGAAAAAATGCTCGAAAGTCAACCCAGATACCGCAAAACCATCAAGGTTATAGACCTATAGCAGATTGTAGCGGTTTTTCATCAAGCAAGCAGTTGTTCTCATCGTGTCAATCATGAAGTTTTGTTAAATGGCAAGGGCTCAAAACTCTTGCCTATAACAAAAAAAAAGATAATGAAAGCTTAATCAATTTAAAAGTTAGGAGATTGATTTCATGTTCGATGCCTTCACTAGGGTAGTTTCTCAAGCTGATGCCAGAGGTGAGTTTCTTTCCACCGCTCAATTAGATGCTCTGAACGCAATGATTGGGGAAAGCCAAAACCGCATGGAAGCTGTTAACCAAATTACTAGCAACGCTTCTGTTATTGTTGCTAACGCAGCTCGCTCCTTATTCGCCGAGCAACCCCAGTTGATTTCTCCTGGTGGAAATGCTTATACCAGTCGTCGCATGGCCGCTTGCTTGCGGGATCTGGAAATTATTCTCCGCTATGTCACCTATGCCATTTATGCTGGAGATGCTAGCATTCTGGAAGCTCGCTGCTTGAACGGTCTGCGGGAAACTTACTTAGCTTTGGGAACTCCCAACGCTTCCGTGGCTGTTGGCATTCTCAAAATGAAAGATGCTGCTATTAACATTCTTGACCATAGCAATACCATGGCCTCTGGGGATTGCAGTTCCTTAATGGCTGAAATAGCTACTTACTTCGATCGCGCAGCTTCTGCAGTTGCCTAGTGCAGAGAATTTAGATTACCGGCCAATAGAAAAAAAATAATCTGTTTGAAGAACAATATAACAAAATAACAGGGAGAAAGTTTTCAATGAAAACCCCTCTAACTGAAGTACTTGCAGCTGCTGATTCTCAAGGACGCTTTTTGAGTAATACTGACATTCAAGCAGCTGTCGGTCGTTTCCAGAGCGCTTCAGCTTCCTTAGAAGCAGCTCAAGCTTTGACCGCAAGCGCTCAAACTTTAATTCAAGGTGCTGTTGAAGCAGTTTATACTAAATTTGAACCCACCTACGCTTGTACTCCAGAAGGGAAAGCTCGGTGCAAGCGAAACATCGATTGCCACTTGCGCACCATAACCTATTGCCTGGTGGCTGGCAGTACCGGTCCTATGGACGAGTACTTAAATGCTGGTTTGGATGAAATTAATCGCAGTTTCGAGCTGCCTCCTAACTGGTACGTTGAAGCTCTTAAGTATATTAAAGCTAATCATGGTTTGTCCGGTCAGGCTGCTACAGAAGCTAATAATTATATCGACTATGCCATCGAAACTTTAAACTGAAGTTGTTGGTTGTTGGTTGTTGGTTGTTGGTTGCCTGCACTGCCCTTCGACGACCCTCTGGGGCCGCGTAGCCGAAGTGTTGGTTGTTGGTTGTTGGTTATTTTAATCCAGATGAACCAACAGGCGGTCAGCCTATGCCACAATGAATACAGATATAGCATTTTTTGTACTCATGAGGTACATCTATGTATCCGATTTATAAACTTATTTAATATTAAATAAAAACAACCAACTAATTATTATATAACTATCAACTATCAACTATCAACTGTCAACTATCAACTATCAACTGTCAACTGTCAACTATCAACTGTCAACTATCAACTGTCAACTATCAACTATCAACTGTCAACTGCTATGGCTAACTATTTATTAGAAGTAGGTACGGAAGAATTACCGGTAGACTTCATTGCAGGGGCGATCGCCCAATGGAAATCGCTCGTTCCCCGGACCCTAGCAGAACAATACCTCACCCCAGAAGCGGTGGAAGTATATGGCAGTCCGCGTCGTCTGGCGGTTTTAATCCGAGGACTCCCAGACAAACAACCGGATCGGGAAGAAGAAATCAAAGGCCC
This sequence comes from Trididemnum miniatum, assembly GCA_964006365.1. NCBI lineage: Eukaryota > Metazoa > Chordata > Ascidiacea > Aplousobranchia > Didemnidae > Trididemnum > Trididemnum miniatum. The sequence goes on along the minus strand of CAXFYD010000314.1, from coordinate 18,111 downwards.
CCCAGCTAAAGCAGCTTTTAAAGACGGGGAACCAACTAAGGCGGCGCTGGGTTTTGCTCGCAAACAAGGTGTTGCGGTAAAAGCGCTAGAAGTACGTCCTACTCCCAAGGGAGATTTTGTCTTTATTCAGAAACAAATTCCCGGACGGCAGGGGAAGGATATTGTAGAAAAATTGAGTCGGCAATGGATCGATCGCCTGGAAGGAAAGCGGTTCATGCGTTGGGGAGATGGAGACTTTCGCTTTCCTCGACCGATTCGCTCTCTCATAGCATTGTGGGATGAGGAAGTACTGCCCTTAGAATTAGTGAACGGTTCTATTAAGGTAAAGAGAGATCGCCTTTCTTCGGGACACCGAGTTTTGCATCCAGAAGCAATAACTATTGCGCAAGCGGGAGATTATTTATCATCTCTCCAGTCCGCTTATATTAGTGTTGACCCCCAAGAAAGACAACAGGTAATTGAGCAACAAATAGAAGCAGTAGGGGAGTCCTTGGGAGGAAAAGCAGAAGTATACCCCGACTTATTAGCTGAAGTAACTAATTTAGTAGAATGGCCCACAGCAGTAGCGGGTAAGTTCGACCCAGAATTCTTGAGTTTGCCAGAAGAAGTAATTACCACTGTCATGGTAACTCACCAGCGCTATTTTCCGGTTAAAAAGAACCAACAGTTATTGCCTTATTTTATCACCATTGCTAACGGCGATCCAGCCAAAGCAGATATTATTGCTGCCGGTAACGAAAGAGTGATTCGAGCCAGATTGGCAGATGGTCGCTTTTTCTACCAAGCAGACTGCAAGCAGCATTTAGAAAGCTATTTACCTCAGTTGGAAAAGGTTACTTTTCAAGAAGATTTGGGTTCCATGAAGGATAAGGTAAATCGCTTAATAAATATTGCCGCCCAAATTGTCAAACAGTTAAATTTGGCAGAAGAAGAAAAATCTCTAGTAGAGAGAGTAGGTTTATTGTGCAAGGCGGACTTAGTAACTCAAATGGTTGACGAGTTCCCAGAATTACAAGGAGTAATGGGAGAAAAATACGCTTTAGTAAGTGGAGAATCTGAAGCAGTAGCCAAGGGTATTTTCGAGCATTATTTGCCTCGGGGCGCGGGGGATATAATGCCGGCAACTCTAGGGGGACAAGTAGTAGGTTTGGCGGATAGGTTGGACACGCTCACCAGTATTTTCGGTTTGGGAATGATTCCCACCGGTTCTTCCGATCCCTTTGCTTTGCGAAGGGCAGCAAATGCCGTAATTAATATTACTTGGCAAGCTAACTTAGGAATTAATTTAGGCGAGATTATCCAGCAGAGTAGCCAAGATTTTGTTACTGCCAACAACGAACACTTCGACTACCCTTCGACTACCCTTCGACTTCGCTCAGGGCAAGCGCTCAGGGCAAGCGCTCAGTGCAGGCAACAAACAACAAACAACAAACAACTAACAACAAACAACAAACAACAAACAACTAACAACAAACAACAAACAACAAACAACGAACAACAAAACAAACAATCTCTCGTTTCATCTTTGTCTCTATTCTTTATCCAAAGAATTCGCACTTTACTTCAAGATGAATTGGGCATAGATTACGATTTAGTTAATGCAGTTTTAGCGGAAGATGACCCAGAGTATGGGGAAAGAGCTATAGGGGATTTGTTGGACGTGCGCGATCGCGCTCTTTTCCTCCAAGAAATTCGTCAGAATGGGATTTTGGCTCAAATATACGAAACGGTAAATCGTTCCACTCGTTTAGGGAAACAGGGTGATTTGGGGACGGAAGAATTAAACCCAGAAACTGTAGTGAATAAAGAGCTGTTTGAGAAGTCTTCTGAAGCAGCTTTTTACCAAGCATTGGTGCAGTTATTGCCTCAAACTAAACAAGCGCAACAAGAGCGAAATTATCAATTATTAGTAGATGGTTTGAAAACTGCAGCTCCTATAGTGACGGAGTTTTTTGATGGGGAAAATAGCGTTTTAGTGATGGCGGAAAATGAGGACGTTCGTCGCAATCGTCTCAATCTTTTGGCTTTACTGCGAAATCATGCTCGGGTTTTAGCTGATTTTGGTGGGATTGTTAAACCAGCAGTGGAACGATAAACGCAGATGAACGCAGATGAAAGAGGATAGGGATAGGGATAGGACATTCAGGAATGAAGAAAGAAAAATGATAGATAGCTATCCCTCTCATGCTTATTTTCTCTGCCTAGAGAAAAGTTGACCAATGTACCGGATTATTTTGAGCAAGATTTCCCATTATCAAGGTACAGTCAACAATTTTTTTTGTCAACTTGCAGAGAGGGTCGTCGAACGGGTGTGGTCAAAAGTAGTTGTTTTTTGTTTATCAATCGTGGGGTAGCCCTCTGGGCTGCCTAACTTTCAGGGCGTTGCATCGGTCGGGGATGATTTGGATATATACCCAAAAATTTTTCCTTATTTATCAATAGTTTTAGCTATCTGTTGATTGCACTATCATCCCGCAATGGTGCAACGCCACTTTCAGAGTCAGCTGTGACTATTGAGAATATAAAATTCAACTGTTTGTGACCGCACCCTCGTCGAACTGCTCTATCGATAGATTAGTGAATGGGTATTATGCAAGCTCCAAAATTGGATTTTCCCAAAAAATTCTTGATAGTTACTCTATCGATAGATTTCTGAAACACTTCTTTGGGCTATAATCAGACCAACTCGCTCAATGCGATAAGTCACTCTGTTATTTGGGGGCGTGGAGGGCTCCTCAGGAGCTATCAACTGTCCACTATCCACTATCCACTATCAACTGTCCACTATCAACTATCAACTGCTATAGCCATAAACCGAAATAGGAAGATCGACAATGAAAACTGATAGCATCTGGTACAACATGTTTCTCAAGTTTCCAGATATTTTCTTTGAACTAATCGGGGAACCAACAACCCGCAGCCAAAGCTATCGATTTGATTCGGTAGAAGTGAAAGAACTGTCTTTTCGTATAGACGGGGTGTTCTTACCTCAATCTAAAAACCCAGAACTACCCATTCACTTTGTGGAAGTACAATTTCAAAAAGATGAGGACTTATACTCTCGTTTGTTTACCGAGATTTTCATTTACTTGCGCCAACATAAGCCGGATAATGATTGGCTGGTTACTGTAGTGTATCCAAGTCGCAGTAAAGAAGCTGTTTCCCCGGGATGGTATCGGGAGTTTTTCAACAGCGGCAGGCTACAGCGCATTTATCTAGACGAACTAGAGCAGGATACAAGTCCAACCGTAGGTCAAGGAATGGTGAAATTAATTGTCACGCCTCCCAATGAGGCAGTTTCCTTAGCAAAGGGATTGTTCCAACAGACAAGACAAGATATTGCCAGTCCGAAGCTACAAAAGGATTTGATAGAATTATTAGAGACCATCATGGTTTATAAATTGCCCAACAAAGGAAGGGAGGAAATTGAAGCGATGTTTGGACTAAGCGAACTTAAGCAAACTAAGGTTTATCAAGAAGCTAAAATGGAAGGAAGAACGGAAGGAGAAACTAAAGGAAGAATGGAAGGAAAAATGGAAGCAGTTCCTGGGTTGCTGAAGCTGGGATTAACTGTGGAGCAAATCGCAACCGCTCTTAAGCTTAGTGTTGAGGAAATCCAACAAGTTGTTTCCTCCAATAATTAGTTATTAGCTGATTTTGGTGAAATTGTTAACGCTGATGAACGCGGATGAAAGAGGATAGGGATAGGATATTAAGGAATGAAAAAAAATGATAGATAGCTATTCCTGGAATGTTTATTTTCTCTCCTCTCTCTTCCCTCTGCGTCCTTGTGGCACAGGCGAATTGCCTGTGAGTCTCTGCGATTATTATTTAATATAAAAGCGTTAATAAGGATTTGATAGAATTATTAGAGACCATCATGGTTTATAAATTGCCCAACAAAGGAAGGGAAGAAATTGAAGCGATGTTTGGATTGAGCGAACTTAAGCAAACTAAAGTTTATACTGATAGCTAAAATGGAAGGAATAATTGAAGGAGAAATTAAAGGAGAAATTAACGCAAAAATGGAAGCAGTTCCTGGATTGCTGAAGTTGGGATTAACTGTGGAGCCACAAAGTTGGTGTTGGGTTTCGCTATCGCTTAACCCAACCTACAATTGCTAATATTGAATATCCGTTTTTTAACCATTAGATTTCAGCCAATTCGCCGGGTTTCTATCATTAGTTTTGGATTGATACCCAGAGTTATCAAAGAAACCCGGTTTCTAACCCCAGGTTTTTGCTTAAAACTATTCTACTAATTCAGAGGTGTGGGGACTGCCCAAAAACCAAATGTACCGCGCCGGAGCCACTATTAAAAGAGGTCACGATTTCTCTATCGATATAGTAGAAGCAGAATCTGCTAAACCCCATATTCGGGATGGGATTTCCCGAGGAGTGGAACTATGAATCCAGAAATGGTTCAAATCATCAACCAAACCGAACAATTTTTGAGCCAACTGGACAAACCTCTGGAATCCACTTGGGAAAATCCTCTGATTAGGGCGATCGCCTATTAGATATTGCCCAACGAAGATTTGCTCACTTTTCTATATTTACCAGCTCAATTCAACATTTCCTAACTCTCTAAATTCTTATTTTATTATCCTATTTTTAACCATCAGATTCCAGCCAATTCGCCGGGTTTCTACCATTATTTTCAGATTGATACCCAGATTTGTCAAAGAAACCCGGTTTCTAACCCCAGGCTTTTGCCTAAAGCTACTCTATCGATAGATTAGAGAGTGGATATTATTGCTTAGAGAAAATTGGATTTTTTGGGAAAATTCTTGATAGTTACTCTATCGATAGATTTCTGAAACACTTCCTTGGGCTATAATCAGACCAAATCGCTCAATGCGATAAGTCTCTCTGTTATTTAGGGGCGTGGAGCGCTCCTCAGCAGCTATCAACTGTCCACTATCAACTATCCACTATCAACTGCTATAGCCATAAACCGAAATAGGAAGATCGACAATGAAAACTGATAGCATCTGGTACAACATGTTTCTGAAGTTTCCAGATATTTTCTTTGAACTAATCGGCGAATCAACAACCCGCAGCAAAAGCTATCGATTTGATTCCGTAGAAGTAAAAGAACTGTCTTTTCGTATAGACGGGGTGTTCTTACCTCAATCTAAAAACCCAGAACTACCCATTCACTTTGTGGAAGTACAATTTCAAAAAGATGAGGACTTATACTCTCGTTTGTTTACCGAGATTTTCATTTACTTGCGCCAACACCAGCCGGATAATGATTGGCTGGTTACCGTAGTGTATCCAAGTCGCAGTAAAGAAGCTGTTTCCCCCGGATGGTATCGGGAGTTTTTCAACAGCGGCAGGCTACAGCGCATTTATCTAGACGAACTAGAGTCCGATACAAGTCCAACTGTAGGTCAAGGAATGGTGAAATTAATTGTCACGCCTCCCAATGAGGCGGTTTCCTTAGCAAAGGGATTGTTCCAACAGACAAGACAAGATATTGCCAGTCCGAAGCTACAAAAGGATTTGATAGAATTATTAGAGACCATTATGGTTTATAAATTGCCCAACAAAGGAAGGGAGGAAATTGAAGCGATGTTTGGACTAAGCGAACTTAAGCAAACTAAGGTTTATCAAGAAGCTAAAATGGAAGGAAAAATTGAAGGAATAATGGAAGGAGAAACTAAAGGAAGAACGGAAGGAAAAATGGAAGGAATAATAGAAGGAAAAATTGAAGGAGAAATTAAAGGAAGAATGGAAGGAGAAATTAAAGCAAAAATGGAAGCAGTTCCTGGATTGCTGAAGTTGGGATTAACTGTGGAGCAAATCGCAACCGCTCTTAAGCTTAGTGTAGAGGAAATCCAACAAGTTATTTCCTCAAATAATTAGAGACCATCCATGTCTAGTTCCAACAACCACTGCTGTGCTGTATAACTATCAACTATCCACTATCAACTATCAACTGCCTTAAGCAAACTAATATCAAATCTGAAAATGTTTGCTACAGATACAAAAATGTTCTAGTGGATTGGATTTCAGCCAAGAAACCGGGTTTCTCTTATTATTTTAAGGATTAATGTTGAAACTTTGGGATATTCCCGGTTTCTCAACCTACGGGACTAATCGCTCAGTGCGACAATTCACTCTGTTATTTGGGGGCGTGGAGCTAAACTCAGCAGCTATCAACTGTCCACTATCAACTATCAACTATCCACTATCAACTATCCACTATCAACTGCATTTTGCATCACCCACTGCTGAAACAACTTTGCACCAATTTCATATTCTTGAACGGTATTTAATTGGTAGATAACTCCAGTCCCTTTTAACACTTCCACAGCATCAATAATAGCATTTTCACTGAGGTTGAGCTGTTCCTGTAAGAGTGAAATACTGGTTTTTTCTTCTTCGCTAAGAATCTTATAAACCTGTTGCTCGGTTTCGCTAAAGCTGTTCCACCAACTACTTAATATATCTTGTTGTTGGCGAATAACTCTTTTCATAATAATTTCAATTTCTTCATCGCTATTTTCTATTTCAGCATCTCTGAGAGCGTTGAGGACTTGTTGTAATAGATATGGATGATTTCCTGCCCATTTTTGGATAGCTGTCCCCTCCCGATAGCTTAGTTGAATCTTTTCCTCAGTTTTCCGATAGTCGATGAGTTCTTTAGCTGAATCAGAGTCCAGAACTTCTAACCATTGAATATCGGCAATGTTTCTCAGGGGAGAGCTAACTTCTTCTTGGTAGTTCTTCAAATTTTTGAAGCCGGAGAGTACTAATCCCATGGCCGCAGTAAAGCGTTCGTCACTTTTTAGTCCCCGCAAGTACCAAAAAGTTTTGTTGGCCCATTCTTCTTTAACTATAACCTCTAATCCATCCAGCAAAAAGCAAATTCCTGCAAATCCAAATTGTCGAAGTTCAGCAAGGCGATCGCTTACCAGTTGTTCAAAATTTTTTTCATCTAGTTGTTTTTCTTGATTCGGTCCGTAGGTCAGTTTTATTGGGAATGAACTAGGAGTGGATACAGTAACATTGCCAGGAATAAATCTCCTTCCCAAGTTGCGGATGTTACGACTCAAGTTTTCCCACTGTGGGTTTGACTGGGGAAAAGAGAGAGCTGTGTCATTATTGTGATTTTGTCTCCACTGGGAAATAGCTTTTTCAAGACCATTAGCCATAATATAGCGAAAGTTTTCCGGACTTGTTGCTTGACTTCGTTGGAGGTCAACCCACACGGGAAAAGCTTGTTTGTCCTCAAAAAATTTCCCTTTTAAAGCTTGGAGAACGCTGCTTTTGCCTATAAATCGGTTTCCTAATAATATCCACACATTAAAAGGAGATTTGACCATGTCTTGAAGCAGTTTCTCCCGCCCGAAAAAGTAACTAGGCTTGGTGATAGGAGTTTTGTAGTTTGTAAACGGACGATTCATTATTAAAAATAAAGATTTGTTGGGTTTCGTTATCTCAACCCAACCTACATTATAGCTAGAACAGCAGCAGTGGGGAAGAGTAGGGGTTGACTTTTGCTGCTGCCCAAAGCTTTGGCAAATCAAGGTATTGTTAGAGAATTAGGGTCAATTTATACGGGAGATATGGCAATCGACAATCAGAGTCTTAAAGCTTTAAAGAGGGCTTATCTTTCTCTTCAAAGGGTTATCGCGGATTTGTACGGTGAGGCAGACCGGGCTGCTGCTGAGGATTTGTATAATGAAGCTAGTTTGCTTCAGGGTCAGGCGGATCTGCTTTACCAGACAGCGGAAAATCTGGCTGTATTGATAGAAGAACAGGAGGAAGGTAATGAGTAATATCGAGATGGAAATAAAATCATTGGCCAGTCAAGCGGCAAGATTAAGCAAGGAAGCACAATCGGCTTTTGCTGAAGAAGACTTCACCCAAGGTCGTAGCCTTATGAGGCAGGCTGTTGATGCCGGAAGAAGTTGTCAAAATTTAATCAAGCAACATCTTGGGATGCAAGATACTCCCTTAACAGGACATTCTTCTTTCTAAATTGTAGGTTGGGTTGAGCGATAGCGAAACCCAACACAAGTTTTATGGGCTTGTTGGGTAAAGGGCCTCAACCCAACCTACGATGCAATAAACTATTTGTAGCAAAAATTTTCGTATTTCATATAAATATAGCTTTAGAGCGAAGCGCTATAGGAAAATAAATCTCGATTTAGTTTTAGTTTATATTTAGACAAGCTAAAATTTTACTTTAGTAGGTTGGGTTTTGTTAACTCAACTCAATGTACAATTTTTATAACTCCGGTGCGTTGCGAACGCACCCTACAAGATTATTTTAACTCAATCGGGGTAGCTGTTCGGCAGTAAATTGCATTTTCAGCCAGCAAGTCAGGAGAGGTAGTCCCAAACTGATAATACCGTTGTCGGCAGTGCGCTCAATCAGACCCACGGCTTCCAGCCAGAGAATAGCGTCCAGAATCTGGTTTTCTGTGAGTGGGAGCTGCTGGAGAAGAGTCTCATAAGCTAATTGTTGCTCTGTCGCAAGAGCTACGGAGCTGAGAATAACTATTGCGCTCTGAAAATGTCTTCGTTCCAAATCTTCCCAGAGGTGGTTTTGAAAGTAGTCTTTCAGGAAACCGGAGTAGCGGAAGGGATTGTTGAGGTAGGGTTCCGCAGCGGTGAGGGAAATGGGATTTGACCCTAGTTTCTGATGTAACAGACTGGCTAGTTGACGAGCGATGAGGGGGTAGCCGCCACTTTGCTGGTGAATTCGTTCCAGAACTTCTTGCTCGAACTCACGACCCATTAGTTGGGAGATATCAGAAATCATCATGCGAGTATCTTCATCGGGGAAAGTGGGGAGAAAGACTTCTTGGAAGAAACTGAACAGTGGGTTGGTGCGCACTCCCTCTTGAGACCAATGGTTGATGCGGTTGCAGTCCGGGTGAGCGTCCGCTACCAGGAGGGAGAGGCGGTTGTGTTGTTGATTTAAGGCCCGGAGAGTACCGAAAACGGCGTTAAATTCTGCTGCGGCAGCTGGGGAACTGGTAGGTTGGGGGAGGATACATTCCATTTCGTCCAAGAAGCAGAAAATTGGCATTTGGTAGCCCTGTTTTTCTAGCAGCTTCCCGAGACGGAGGAACTCATGAGTGAAAGAGTCCGTTAGAGTAGAGAGGTCTTGAGCTGAGAGTTGGGGAATTTTCCCTTTGAAGAACCGAGAGAAAATGGTTTTGTTGCCACTTTGTTTGGTTAGTTTAGCTAGTTCTTCCAATATACTGTTAAAGAGTTTGGCGCTGTAGTTTTCGCCCCCGTATTTTTGCAGGTCGATGTAAACAATAGGGTGGTGGTGACAATTATAAATTAACTTTCTAATAACGGAGGTTTTGCCAATTTTGCGTAAGCCAAAGATGCCAATATTTTTACAGTTTTCGAGGTTTTCTGCCAGTTGTCGCAGCAGGAGTTCCCGACCGAAAAAGGTGAAGGTTTCTCCTACCGGGGTTTTGGTGTCGAAAAGGTCCGCACCGGGAAGGTAGCGATCGCCATATTTACTCAGAAGGGTTTGATTTTCCTGACGTAGAGCTTGTTCTATTTCAGCGAGGGGAATAGGAATAATAATTAGTTTGTCGGAACGTACTTGAACTAATTCTAGGCGGAATTTGAGGCTGGGGGGTTCTTTGTGGATGAGAATACTGAGGTGAGTTTCTGTCTGGGAGTTCAGTTGTTTGGCTTCTTTAATGAGCGATGTTATATCAAGTTTGTCGGGAGCGTTAACTACGTTGAGTAGGATGGGAAAGGGACAATAGGAATTGATTTTTCCGGGAGCTGAAGTGATGGTGATACAGCGTTTTCCTTTCCGTTTAAATTGAGTTACTGCAAGGTTTAAGAATGACTGGACATCTATTATAGGTTGTTTAAGGAGGCGATTTTCTTCTTGTAAGTAGGCAATACGTTGAATAACTTTGAAAACAAACTGACGATATTTTATCAGGGTAAATAATAGAGCGAAAATGCTTAAAATTATTGTTGGTAGACGACCATATATATTCCAAAAAATTCCGAAGGCGATATCACGTACTTGGGCATTGCTGTGAAACCAAGCATTAACCAAAACTAGAGGAGAGGGTTGTGAACTATGCTTTGAATCAATTCCTTTCTCTAATAAATTAGAATCATCTATATCGAAGCAGAATAAATTATTTTCATCAAATTCATACGGTCTTACAGTATAGCATTTTATATATTGTTTGTTCGATAATTTACAACTCAAAATCTTTTCATCTTTCAATATTTCAATTAAACTTTTATTTTTAGATAAATTAGTGCTTGTTAAGATAATAGCCCCAGAACATCTTACTAACGCACTCCTATTTTTTAATATCTTGAAAATAGAAGAAAAAACATCTTTTGATAAAGCTAAAGTTTTTTCTTGGCTATTTATTAACTCTGCAATAGCAAAAGCAGTGTAATATATTACTGAAGGATTAGAACTATTTTCTTCAAGAGTTTTGACAAGAATTGGAAGAATAATTTCAGCTTGAGTTCTCCCAACTTTACCCAATACTATTGCTGCCATTAACTTATCCTCGTCGAAACTAGTGTCATTTTTAACGACATCAATTAGGCTATTAATGAGAATTTTAGTTTCAGTTTCCGTTATTTTTTTTCTGTGGTAACCTAAATACATGGCAGTCCACCCACGGACGTTAGGATCTTCGTCATTATTCAAAATAGAAATAAGTAAAGGAAAAATTTTTTGTGTTAATTGCGGATTTATTTCCCATAAAGTTGAAGCAACATCTAAAATAGTTCTTGAATCTAAGTTTTCCCTATTGTCTAAAATTCTAGTCAGGATAGGAATTGCATCTTTTGCCTCTGGTCCAATTTTTCCAAGTATTTGTATTGCCCACCAAAACTCATCGGACTGAGACGGTTGAGTTTGCAAAACCTCAATTAATGCAGGCACACCTTCAGATCCTAGACCATTGAGATAGATTAATTTTGAATAAAAACCTCATTTCTCCTCTCCATATAACATGGCATTAACCTCTTCCGATCGCTCGTCAAAATTATCCCATCTCATTCTTGCCAGCAAAAAGGCAGCGCGATCGCCTTATAAAGATGAGTTTGACCATCTTAAATATAGCCACCTCAGCAATTGTAGGTTGGGTTAAGCGATAGCGAAACCCTTCGACTGTCGCGGTCACTGCCCTTCGACGAGTCTCGGGGGCCGCGTAGCCGAAGTGCAGGGACCGCCCAACACAAGTTTTCTGGGTTTGTTGGGTTTCGTGACCTCAACCCAACCTACGATCGAATAAACTGGAAAGTCCCCCTTTGGTAAGGGGGATTTAGGGGGATAAATCCTTAGTGATGCGCCTTCAAAAAAGACAAAGGATAGCTCATATTCTCTGCAAAACCGAGAATAGCCTTATCGCGCCATTCATATAACAATTCCCCTTCAGAATCAAATAAAAAAGTCCCTCCCCGCTGAGTCAAATAAGCCCCATTTGGCACGTAAGTCTTCCACTTACTCAACACTTCTACCATGTTCCTTAGCCGCAGGGTAGCTAGCTCGAAAGGTCGCTGAAACCCTTTACCCCCCGCCATGTTAAAAAAGGAGCCTTTCAGAGGAGGTAGAGGCGCAGCTTTCACCTCTTCCTCTTCCCCAATCAACTGGGGAGCGAGGCGATCGCCCTTATACCCTCTAAACACTTCAGCCAAAGTCCCCGGACTGCCAATACCGGCGCACATCAGCATCAGGTTCAGCCAAGCATTTTGGCCAGAAGACAACCCCGGTACGGCTAAAGAAAGTCCCGGTTTCAGCTCTAACTGCTGGTGTAGTTGGGCATCAGGGTCCACAAACAACCACTCCTTGGGAAATCCGGTATAATCGCAAAACTGATTCCCAGAAGCGCGATCGCCTATGCCAACTGCTCGTATAGCCAATCCTTCTTGTTCCAGCAGTTCCCCTTCCCGTTGGATCCACCAAGCGTATTCTAAACTGTCGAAATCCCCCAATTGAGACCAAATTAATACCAACAAGCGAGGAGCGGATTTAGTGTTTTGAAGGAGAGGGGCGATCGCTCCATCGCTTACCCTTTCTCGCTCGGTTTGATTCAAAATTGAATAGATATTCATTATTGATATAAGATATTATTTGAACCGCAGATGAACACAGATGAACACAGATAATTTTTTAATTTTCTCCAGCAGTCATGAGAATTTTATATTTGACTCAAACTAACCATGACTATTATAAACTAACTTCTCAAGTAGCCCTCATAGGGCAAACAAACAACAAATAACCAACAACAAATAACCAATGACAGCATATGTTATCGGACTGGGAAGATCGGGAATAGCCGCAGCCAGAGTGCTGAAAAGAGATGGTTGGGAAGTAATATTGAGCGATCGCTCTTCTTCTCCCAATCTCCAAGAAACTCAACAGCAACTAGAAGCAGAAGGAATCACCGTCAAACTGAACCACAGTCCTACATTAGAATTCACCCACCGCCCCCAACTCATAGTAGTCAGTCCTGGAGTCCCCTGGGACATCCCTTTCTTAGTAACAGCCAGAGAAGAAAACATCGATACAATCGGGGAACTAGAACTAGCATGGCGCTACCTCAAATCCACCCCTTGGATGGCCATTACCGGAACCAACGGCAAAACTACTACCACCGCCTTACTAGCTGCCATTTGCCAAACAGCGGGATTAAACGCTCCTGCTTGCGGTAATATTGGTTATGCTGCCTGCGAACTAGCCCTAGAAAACAATAATCTCCACTGGATCGTAGGAGAAATCAGTAGCTATCAAATCGAATCCTCCCGAGAACTAGCCCCAAAAATTGGCATCTGGACCACTCTCACCCCAGACCACCTCAAACGCCACAAAGCTCTCGCCAACTACAGCGAAATAAAAGCTTCCTTGTTGCGTCGCTGTGGCCAACAGGTATTAAATGGAGATGACCCTTATTTAGTTAGCCAACAACAAGATTGGCCTGATGCTTGCTGGACCAGCGTTAAAGGGAAACAATCCTTAATCTGTCCTCCGGAAAAAGGAGTATATCTGGAAGATGATTGGGTCACAGCCTTTGGGGAATTAATACTACCGGTATCCTTATTTAAAATGGTAGGGCAACACAATCGCCAAAACCTCTTAATGGCAGTAGCCGCAGCTAAACTAGCAGGAATCGAAAAAGAGGCGATCGCCCAAGCGATCGCTGCCTTCCCCGGAGTCCCCCATCGGTTAGAACATATCCGTATTCTCAACAACACCGACTACATCAACGACAGCAAAGCTACCAACTACGACGCAGCTCAAGTAGGATTAGCTTCAGTCCAAGCCCCCACCATTTTAATTGCTGGAGGAGAAGCTAAAGAAGGAGAGGATACCGCTTGGCTAGCTACAATCCAAGAAAAAGCTGCTGCTGTCTTACTTATAGGTTCAGCCGCTCCTAGTTTTGCCCGTCGCCTGGAAGAGTCCGGCTACAATTCTTATGAGATAGTAGAAACAATGACTAAAGCAGTAACTAGAAGTAGAGAACTAGCGAAAGAAAAAGATGCTGCTGTGGTCTTATTATCCCCTGCCTGCGCCAGCTTCGACCAATATAAAAGTTTCGAGCATCGAGGAGACCATTTCCGTCAACTGTGTTTAGAACTATAGCAGTTGATAGTTGATAGTTGATAGTTGATAGTTGATAGTTGATAGTTGATCTAGCCCAAACGATACTCTCTTCGCTTTGTACAAAGGTCATTAAATACGTGTAGCACGAGTGTCTTAAGTATAATATGTTTCGACACCAGCACGAATCGCTATCTAACAATTAACAATAAATAAATAAGTTGTTTGTTTATTTGTGCATGGTTTGATGTCCTGTCGCATTTCCCCATTGTTTATTGATTATTGTTCATTGATAATTGAAATGGAGCCGAGCAGAGTTGAACTGCTGTCCAGACTGGGTATTGACTCTCCGCTCGTTCACAGGTTTAGCCCTTCTAACCCTCAGGGCAGGAACCATCCATTATCCCGGATGACAGGATACTCTGGTGAAGTCTTAACTGTTTAGCCTACCAGAGGAAACACAACAGCGCATCCGTTGAGGTTTTGCCCCCAGCCCTTAACGGAGTCAAACTGGAAGCGCTCGAACCTAATAGAGGTGTTTAAGCTACAGCAGCAGCCTTACGAGCAAAAGGAACAATGTTGTTCGCAGTTACATTTTTTTGAGCCTTTGATTTCCGAGAGGAGACTCACTCTCGACCTGAATCACAGTAAAGCTTTCGCCAACCTGTCGAAACCGTTACGGCCCCGTGATTTTTTTCTATCTGTCTCAGATTATAGAACAGTTAAAAGAGATTTGGCAACCTATTATTATTAAATAATGTAAATGTTACAATTTAGACTCATGGTCAGAAAAAATTGCCAAGATTAATTTGGCAGTCCCCAGGGCGATTGCTGTATTAACTGTCAATTCGACAATCATCTTAAATCGCTCAGAATATGCTCAAACTCTTGCTAGCTAAGAGATAGCAACTATTTTTGTATATCTAAAATTTTTTTTCCCTACCCCTTTAGGACTTACGCAAATAGATCTAGAAACCGGGTTTGGAGTCAGGATAAAATGGCAAAACCCAGAGTTTTGGTTACTATTCCCGGTTTCTGCGTAAGTCCAGCCCTTGACATTTGCCAAAAGCTTGCCTAGAATTAAACTATTGCAGTAACAAATTACTAACTCACTATGATTGTCACTACCAAAAAAGCAGCAGGGATTTTAGGTATAACAGGAGCCAGATTGCGGGTGCTTCTGGCCCAAGGTCGAGTAGAAAGGGCTTCTAAGTGCGGTAGGATGTGGCTAATTCCTTTATTCAAAAGTTATAATACGTAAAAGCTTTCCAGAAGTGTTAATTGTTAATTGCTCATTGCTATAGCTAAGGGATTCAACAGTTTCTGAAATTACATTTGGTGACCGGCAAGTCAAAAACTGAAAACACCGTCTCACTGGTCACTGGTCACTGAAAAGCTATCCACTATCCACTATCCACTATCCACTATCAACTACTATATATGGATTGTAGTCAGATTCAATTTTCCTATAACAAGGATCCAATAGACCTAGAGCAACTGCAAAAATTATTCAACCGCAGTGCATTTTGGGCGCAAGATAGGAACCTGGAAGATTTAGCCATCGCCATAGCCAACAGCGATCCAGTGGTAACCGTTTGGGACAAAGAAAGACTCCTGGGTTTTGCCCGAGCCACCTCAGACTGCGTCTACCGCGCCACGATTTGGGATGTAGTCATTGAGCCAGAATATCGAGGAGCGAAGTTAGGGCGAAAATTAGTAGAAACAGTATTGAGCCATCCTCGAGTCAACCGTGTAGAAAGAGTCTATCTCATGACTACTCATCAACAAAGCTTTTACGAACGCATTGGCTTTCAATTCAATCAAAGCACCACCATGGTACTATACAACACGGACCCTCCCACTCCAATCCTCATCCCCCAACAGATGCGAGAGGGAGAGAACACTCTAAACGTGTAAGAGGTTGGTTGCCATTTTCCGGGGACAAATCAAAAACTTTCAAATGTCCTCCCATTATTTCTAATAAGTTCTGAGAAAGCAACAATTTCATTCCCAGAGAAAATTCTGATTTATTATTCCAAAGACTCTGTTGCAGCAACTCTACTGGTTCGCTCCAAATACTAGCAGCACAAGAAACATCGATCCTAATGCGAACCCAACCTTCTGTAGGATAACCACTGGCTGCAACTTGAATCGAACCATCTCGGAGAACGGAAATAGCCGTATCAATCAGAGAAAGAAGAACTTGTCGGCAGCGCGATCGCTCCCCCAAAAGATAAAGTTTCGGATCTGGAGGAAAGAACTCCAGCTTTAAATTACAATTAGCAGCCTGAAGAACAGTCAAACATTCCACATCAGCAAAAATACGCTCTACTTGTAAAGGTTGAATTTGAAGCGGTTCTGTCCCGTAGTCCGTTTTTGCTACAGCGACAATAGCATCTAGCAATTTCATCAATTTAAAAGCAGCTTCCTGAGCTTGGGCAATACAATCCCGTTCTTCTTCAGGACTGTCACAGAGTTCGGATAAAATGAGTTGATGCAAGCTAATCAAACTACCGAGAGGCGATCGCAATTCGTGAGAAGTCCGCGCCAGAAACCCAGCTTTATACTGCTCCATTTGGGCCGCCATTTGATAAGCCAACTGAGTTTCCTTTAGTTGTTTTTGAAGCTTTTCAATCTCATCGGGTAAGTCGGCGGGATTACTCCCGCTTCGTCCCCTAAGAACCGTACAAGCGACTCTCGCGGCATACGGCTCGACCAACTTCTTTGGAACTCAAGGTTTTTGCTACCTTCTTTACAGGTTTTGCGGGTTTGTGTGCCTTTTGGCTTTTGGTCCGCTTTCCTGTGGGTTTTGTTTTCCCATTTCTCAATCTTTCTTGTATGTTGGGATTGGTAGCGCCCAGAGCGTGGATTGAATGATGGCAATTTTCGTGGATTAATACGAGATTATCGTATGTGTCCTTGCCTCCATGGCTTTTTGGTTGGATATGGTGTAGGTTCAATTTTTCTACCCCCAAATCCTGTTTACACCAAGGGCATTTGTAGCCCTGGAGTATGGCTATCCCGTCTCTTCCTCTTAGAAATTTGGCTTTTTTTAACCTCTTGATTGAGTTATTATGCCGCTCTTCCCAGTATGTCTTCAAAGAAGGGTCACATGGGGAGTTCTTGTGGGCTACCATTACATGCCTTTCTATAGGAATCCATGAGAGCTTTTCTACGTATGCATGCTCCTTTGATTTGTCTCCAAAGACCCAATTATCTTTCCGGACTGGGCAAAGTTGCCCGAAATACTCTTTCTTAATCCATTTGGAGGATTTTCTAGGATGTGAGCGTTTTGCCCATTTCCAGAGTTTCCACCAGATGTAACTATCTAACTTGTCGAATACGTCTTTTGAGACTACATGTCGGTGATAGTTTCCCCATCCCCTAATGATGGGATTCAGCTTCTTGACAACTTCTATTGCTGGCTTACCCTTTAAGGATTTGAATTCCTCTTTTAATTTTTATTTTAACTTTTGTATGTTCTTTCTAGACGGTTTGATTAGAGGAATTAATCCTGATTTCCTATTAGTGCATTGGTACTTTCTGAAATTCCATCCTAAGAAGTCAAATCCGTCAGTTAAGTGACTAATTGAGGTTTTTTCTTCAGAGAGGAAAAGTCCTATGTTGGATAACCATGTTTGTATGATTTTCTTAGTTACGTCTGCATCTTCCTTGCTTTCTACGAGAATCACAAAGTCATCAGCATAACGGACTAGGGTTCGGTGGGACTTATTTGCCCAACTTCCACCTTTCTCATTGTTTTTTACACATTTGTAGGAAATCCCTAGAGCTTCTTCCATTCCATGTAAAGCGATGTTAGCCAATAAAGGACTGATGATTCCTCCTTGTGGAGTTCCGGCTTTGGTTTCGTGAAAAACGTCCTTATGGACATATCCGGCCTTTAGCCATTGTTCCACCAGTTTTGAGGCAGGGAATTGTTTGCCGATTTTCTGAAGTAACATCGAACGATCGATGTTATCAAAACATCCTGAAATGTCTGCATCCAGTATCCAAGGTTTCTTGCAGTTTTGGCTCTTGATATTCTTGAAGATTCTCTCTTGAGCGTCGTGTGTACTTCGCCCGGGGCGGAACCCATAAGATGTTCCTTCAAATTGAGCCTCCCAGGTGGGTTCCAGGGCATTCTTGACGATTCCTTGTAGACATCTGTCTGTGATACTGGGAATTCCAAGGGGGCGTTTCTTCCCATTGCTTTTAGGGATGTAAATTCGTCTCGTAGGGAGGGGTTTCCAGCTTTTGTAGCAGGCTAGAGAATCGACCATCTCTCCCCGCTGTTTGGGTGTTAGGCATGTTTCCTTATCTACACCGGGGGTTTTTTTGCCTTGGTTGGTTTGAGTTGCCTGTTTGACTGAAGTTAGTCTATTGGAGTAGCTACGGAGCATTAATCGTTGTAAACTTTTGACCTTTTTCCAATCGCCCTCTTGAGTCGCCCGAAATATTCGTTTACGGAGTTTCTCTACATCCTTGTGGGCCTTCTGCCAATTGACTTCGTGCCACTTGGTAGTTCGTAAAGTTACGTTACGG
>CAXFYD010000313.1:0-16356 GCA_964006365.1 Trididemnum miniatum | reverse complement strand
CGTTATTTTATGTTAACTTAGCGATTTCAAACTGGTTTTCAATCAAAATTATGCTTAAGGTTGTCGATGTATAATTATGAAGCCGTAATTTTTTATTAATTTGTGATCTATGGCTTACTTTTAATTTTTCACTGCCATATTTGCGGTACTAGCAGTCTATAAAACATGTTTCCGAAATAAAAAACACACATTACGTACCACAAGTATAAAATTAATTTGTCCATTTAAATATATGTTTAATATTAAGGGTCAAAGTCTGTTGAATGTTCCGTCAAATTGTTGTGAATACGCACCGAATATGAGGTCGTGTCTACTGATCAGCGAAGCGTGAAACTAGCGTCTTACGGTAACAGCAAAACGAACAAAACAAGGAAAAACTCTTGCTATTATTAGAGAAAATTCGTAGTTTCTTAGTTTTCATCACTCATTTCGTTGATTTAATCAGTATACTTTTCACTCACACACAAATATTTACATGAACAAAAAATGTACAAGACAGAGGTATAATGGTATTTACGAAGAAAACGATCTCTTCACAAGATAGTAGTAATGTCCACTTTAGTTTGTATAATCAAACGTTATTCCTAACACAAATCAAGTATTCACATGACGCAGAATAAAACACAAACAAGATAGTAGGGGCATTCAACAAAATATGTTCTAGGGTTGGATTAAAGTTGAATCCGCTCATGTACTTTTGATGACTTTAGTTTTTTTTCGAAGCCAATGAATTTGAAGTCTCCAAACTCAGCGAATTATTTTTCAAGGCAAAGAATTTAAATAAATGGATCCAGCCCTAACTCTTCACATAAAACCGGTCGATTGTTAAGTAGAATTGCAAATTTAGGGGAGATGTGTAAATTCCGTCTTGATGAACAACCCGTTTGCAGTAAAAGGAGACAATCCTTTTTTTTTTGATGGTATGCTAAGATATTGTGTTTCCGAGTAATGAACCCTCTAATTACAACACTTAATGGTTGCGTAGAATCAAGTGCTTGAAAGTATTTTTCAAATATTAAAGGATTTTGTCGGATACTAACGCCCTTGCAGACTTGTTTTTTGCTTTTTCCCTCACGGAAATACGTTTTGCAAGTTAAAGCAACCGCCTTTTTTCCTTCATACTTGGTTTTCATTAATCCGAGCATCCTTGCATCAAAAGCGTTTCTTTTTTGACAGCAAAAAGGTGGTGTACAGATACCTCCAGAGACTTTGACGTCAATGAACTTGTTTAGGCACTCATCACAGCACTCTGCCGGCATATACTTCCTTTTTTCTCTAAAATGCTCTGTTTTCAGATGTTGAGGGACACAATCATCCAAAGAGTCACGGCTAATAGAAAAGTAAAGAAAGTCTGCATCGCTTTCGATCAAGGAATAGCATTTTTTTGGGATATACTTATCCAAAAACTGGTAAAAAAAATTTAAAGATGTGGAGTTTTGCTTCTAAATGAACAGAGATACCTAACTGAACAGGTAGGTCATGTTTGATTTGCTTTTTCAAGCTCTTTACTTCGTATAGACCAGGTTTCAATTGTTCCAAGTGCGAAAACCGTGGGTTATTGATTGCTTCATTGATGTTGGAATCGGTATGATACGTAACAGCACGGTGTTTGCTTTGATTCAAAAGAGCAGCAGAGTAAAGACTGTTACCGCAGAGCTTTGACGTCATCGCTAACACTTTTTATCTGGGTCGATATCGCCAAGACAACGGTTTTGCACAATTTTTTGGCATAGTTCGTCAAAACACTTCATGGGGAAAAATTGAATAAATTCTTGGATGCGAGTGATTTTTAACCCCAACTCCAGATAGAATTTTGCCATCCGAGTATTGATAAGAATCTCTTCTCCAAAATAACTGCTAATGAAATACTTTCTCGGTTTTTTCAAAAATCCTTGTTCTTCTGCGATTTTTTGCATGTATTCTCCAATATCAGAGCGTTAAATCATTGTGTTTTTTATGATCGGTCGAAAATCAGAGAACTTCGATTTCAATTCTTCCGGGGTGTGAATAGAGCAGATAAGTAACCCAAAAAGTGATTCAGATCGGATGCCCTCTATAATTTTTTTAAACGTCAGCTGGTTGCGAGGCTCTACACACTTCAGCTTTTTAGGAATGAAGCAACTTCCGGATTTCTTTTTAGTTTTTTCCACTCACATTCTCTTATTCTATTGACTCTATAACCTGCTTCCTCTAACTTTTTGGTCTTATTCAAAGTTTCTTGTCGAAGCTGTTCATAGGTTTTTCCCTTTACCGGATGAACTTCTTTGGCACTACCGTCAGGGTTTGCTGAACACTTGTCGCATCCGTGCCAAAAACAACCATCAAATTCAAAAACTTCATTAGTCGCTGGAGCGAACCCGTCAACAATCAATGAGTGTTGAGTCAGTTTCTTTTCACCTTGACCTGAATATTTGTGCTGAATTTCTTTATTTTGGGTGTGACTGATCCATTATAGCCATTGATAAGATGAGAGCCCGTATTTGCAGGAAGGATCTCGGCGATAATGATCTTTTTCTCGATAGCGAATGAAGTATGAACAAGGCAAGTCTTGGGATATAGCGTGCAAATACGAATTATTTGTGTCAAGACCTATTACTTTCTTGCACGTTTCTGGGTTAGATATCTCATGAGGACGAATTTTGTTTTGTCTTTAATAGCTAGTCTGGTAAAAACAATCGATAGTCCGCCTGTGATATTGGATCTCAAAGTATGATAAAGGTCAGCGTGCCTTTTGGAAAAAACAGACAGAAAAAAGCTTTTTCACATTTCTGAAACATTTGAATTTTAGCAACTCCACTAACAGAAAAGCTAGATTTAAATATATCAATACCTTGCGCCAAATAAGGTTGTAACATTTTACCTACACCTTCAACAAAAGGTCCGCAATCCATCACGTTGTAATAAATGAGCATATCTTTGAGAGTCTTCCACTCTTTTTCTTTCCAGACCTTTTTGACAAACTCATATTTTGAGAAAGAAATGTTAGAATTTGTGATTTCGCTAAAAAATGCCTCGTACGGTGGAACAGACGGATGTTCTAATGCTTTTGAAGCGCGATTGAAGCAGTAAAGAAATAAAAATTTCCCTGCAGTGCAACCACAAGCCAAAAGAAAAAATCGATAGCTGAAACCAGGAGAAATGTAAATTCGAATATCCAAAAATCGAAGTTTGGCAGTCTTTAAACAGAGATAAGTGTTTGCTTTTTTCATCACAAAATCAAATTTTTCCACCAATTCGCGAATCAGTACTGCTTGAATTAAAGGAAGGTCGTATTTAGAGCTGTTATAACCCAATATAGGAAGTTCTCGGATGAAAGCATCAAATTCTTTTAAAAGATTTTCGCTGCAACAATTCGGACTGACAGCAAGAGCATTAAACACATATTCATATCTTTCCTGCAGAATCGCATGTGCAGCATCTGAGAGTTTTTCCATACAATCAACCATTTTTTGAACTAATACAGTTTCGTTACCCTCAGAAACAAAACAAATGGGATCTTCAAAATTTGGGATGTTGGAAGCTATGCCCACACTTAAAGGAATATGTTTGGAAGTAAAAGAAAGTTTTTCATCGTTTTCAGGTAAATTATTTTGACTTACAGTAAAATCGACTCGAAATCGTAGCAACAGTAAAAAGGGTAATGTCGTTGATCATGGAGTACATAAAACGTCTACATCTTCTAATTTTTGAAAAATAGTTGGTTGGTTTTTAAAAATACCGCCCGGAAAAGATTGTTTTGCAGTTTGGTCGCAAGAGCTGGTGTGTCTCAAAAAATCTTTTCGTCCATACCATAGTTTATCGCATCGCTGGCATTGCTAAGCATCACAATACTTTTCAAAGTCGACAATCAAGCTTAAATGATTTTTAAAAACATTCAATTGCACGGTTTCATCGTACAACTCGCGACTACGCTGTATTAGTTTCGCATTTTTATCTTGGAGCTCGTAACCAACGATATTAATCTCAAAAAAATCTACTATCTCTGGAAAATCAATAAGAAGAACGCCTTGAAACTGATCAGGATCGATATGAAAACGTTTGCAATAAGCGGTAAATAACTGTTTAGCATCCTGTTCACACAGTCTTTTATCAGTACATCGGAATGTAGATAAACAACGAAAAAAATATAGATTGTCGTTGGCTGTGTGATTCACTACCTCTCGATTTTGCGTTAAAAAGTCTGGAAACTCTACGGGTCCTGATAGAAGTGCATCCGCCAAATGATTGAGGTAAAAGACCAAATTGGTGATCTGGAGTAATTTTCACTTTTATCCGGTCGGTTGAAATTTTCCAAAACTTTCTCCGCTGCTATCTTTCGTAAAAATTCCTCTAACTCGTTGCTGTTGCTTATGGTCACAGCTGCGTCCAATCCTTGAGCGTTGTTGCTAGAGGGGTGATAATAACGGAGTTCATCAGTGTCAATATTCCTCAGGATATACCCAAAGCTATAATTCAGTTTGAATCTGGTTTGTTGATCCCTCATTATTCTTTGAGCAATTGTGTCGATCATGTGTTCAAAATTTTGAAACTAAAAATTACGTAAACTTTGCACTTTTCCATGTTTTGAGAAAGTTCTGATGCTGGACCAGAGTTTTGAAAGATGCTCCTGCAATTCTGGATCCTCTTTATCCAAGTATTCATTTTCTAAAACCTGAAACTCCTTCCGGTTCTTTGCTCGAAGATCGCCAGTGTAATTCCATTTTCGATACAAATTTCTTGCTTTTTTAGTAGGCGTTTGTTGATTTTCAGCTTGTTTTCTTTTGCAAGAATGTTTCGCAAAATCTGACAGCGAATCCAATTGTGCTCCACATCTTCTGCATTTTTGCTGGTGACGTTTTAAGTGGTGCATCTCGTTGAAGTTTTTCTGGCATTTCATACATGTAAAGTTTTTTTTTTCTCATGTATTCTTTTCACGTGTCGGTTCAAATTGGACTACTTCATAATCTTTTCACATGTCGGTTCAAATTGGGCATCATCATAAACTTTTTATGACAGATATCACAAATTATTTCACCGAAAACATCCATGAAGTTTCCGAACCAATATAAAGAAACTTACACACTATTGCGCAATATATATACACTAACTTCCATGAAAGACGAATATCTGCATTGCGAAATTTTTGTTTGCGAAACTCGTGCATGCGAATTTTACCCAGATTTAAATACATAAAATGATTTTATATATATTTGTGGTACGTAACAGCATAACTGCTGACAGCAACTCAGAAACCGCATCTAGTATTTTGTTTGTGACCAACTCAACTCAGCAACCCCATCTGGTGGTATGTTCGTGATCAAGTCAACTCGGCAACCCCCTCAATATTTTTTGCATAAAACCATAACAAAAGCGTAACTTTAAATAGCTGAAATTCAATACAATAACAAAAAATTTGAGAAATAATTAAATTTTTACATAACTTATTTTATAATAAAAAATACTTTCAAATACAAAATTATACGTGAAAGAAATGTAACAATAATTTCTAAGTTATTGAATCGGTAAATATAATCCTGATTTTTGCGTCACAGTAGCTTTACCTGGCGTCATGGGATGTATCATATAAATTGTTCTAGATGAGCATTGAATCCACGAAGTAAGGTTAAGAGACCTTTGCACCAACCACTTGGCCAACTCCATGTGTCGATTATTGCTGATAAAATTTCAGTTTCAACACAAAATTATACCACCCATTCACGAATGAAAAAGTTCTAAGCTAAAATAGCTGAAAAGCACGTTTCCCTACTGCCCTTTACCGGATAAGAAAATTTGTTTGAGTTTTATGAGGTTTCCTGAACTTTCACGTTTTTTACCTTTGACTCCTAGTCAGGTGCTTTGGAGTAACCCTTCATTATATTAATCTTTTTGTTACCCAGATTGAGGTTAATATCCTACGATAATTTGAAGTTCCTACCTATTGTCATTCAAAAGTTATTGACATTTAATAAATTTCGTTTTTGACCTTCAACCTGTTGACCACCACCCCCCAAAAGTAGTGAGACACAAGTTCCCATTGAGATCTACCATCCCTGAAATTTTCGAGTCTCTAGCATCAACGGTTCCTTAGTCTGCACAATATTGGCAATTTTTTGACCTTTGACTTCAAGTCACGTCACATAGAGCGTTTATAGTTGGTATAATGCAAGTACCTGGTAAGACACACCAATCCTGTAAATTTCAAGTCCCTATCTGTTTTTAATCAATAGTTATAAGCCAAACAACATATTTGCTTATTTGATCTTTGACCCCAAGTGACGTCACAAGCAGATAATCGGTGTGATTATTTTTTAACCCTTATCGAGATGCATATACTTGATAAATTTGAAGGTCCTACCTGTTTCTATTCACAAGTTATTGGCATTTGCGAAGATTTCTATTTAATTTCTTTAATTACCCTTTGACCTTTAACCTGTAGACTGCCACCCCTCAAAAGTTGTTAGACACAAGTTCACACTCAGGTCTATCATCTCTGAAAGTTTCAAGTATCTAGCATCAGTGGTTCAAAAGCCTTAGGCTGCACAAAAATCTGTTAAAATTTGTTCATTGGACCTTTGACCCTGAATGACGTCACAAAAAAGCGTCGTTAGGCATATTTTTGTTCCCCACATTGATATGCATACACTCTAAAAATTTGAAGGTCCTACTTGTTGCCATCCAAAAGTTATTAGGTTTTGATAAATTTCGTTTTTTGACCTTTGACCTTTAACGTGTTGATCACCACCCCCCAGAAACTGTTAGACACAGCTCCCATTGAGATCTACTATCCCTGAAAATTTCAAGTCTCTAGCATCAGCAGTTCAAAAGCCTTAAACTGCACAATATTGGCTATTTTTTTACAATTTTTTGACCTCTGACCCCGAGTCACGTAGCGCAGAGTGTTTATAGTTGGTACAATGCAAGTACCTGGTAAGACGCACCAATCCTGCAAATTTCAAGTTCCTATCCGTTTTTATAACCCAAACAACATATTTGCTTATTTGACCTTTGACCCCAAGTGACGTCACAAGCAGATTATCATTGTAAATATTTTTTTACCCTCATCGAGATGCATGAACTTGCTAAATTTGAAGGTCCTACCTGTTTCTATTTACAAGTTATTGGTGTTTGCGAAGATTTCTATTCAATTTCTTTAATTGCCTTTTGACTGACGCCCCCAAAGTTTTGTTAGACACAAGTTCACATGAAGGTCTATCATCCCTGAAAATTTCAAGTCTCTAGCATTAGCGCTTCAAAAGCCTTAGGCTGCACAAAAAAATGTTGAGACATGTTCATTTGATCTTTGATTCCAAGTGACATATTTTTGTTCCCCACATAATGTTGTGCATATTTTTGTTAATTGTTGTGCATATTTTTGTTCCCCACATTGATATGCGTACACACTAAAAATTTGAAGGTCCTACCTATTGCCATTCACAAGTTATTGGCATTTGATAAATTTTGTTTTTTGACCTTTAACCTGTTGATCGCCACCCCCAAAAAGTTGTTAGACGCAAGTTCACATAGAAATCTACCATCCCTGAAAATTTCAAGTCTCTAACATCAGCGGTTCAAAAGCTTTAGGCTGCACAAAATTGGTGTTGAAAAAAAAAATTTTTGTGACACAAATTTTTTCCTAGAAACTGAGGGGCTGTCGGGGAAAGTTAAGGTGACCAAGGTGTAGACCTAGGTGGGACACACATTTGAACTCTAGGTTACTTTTGAATAAGAACAGTAGTTAAGCAGCTACAGCTGTCAGAAGAGTCAAAAAGTGCAGAAATGGCCAAGTGAAAACAGTATGGCTTCCCTTTACGGGAAGCCATAAAAAAAAAATTTTTTTTTCTAGGACAAATAATTATTTTTCTAGAAAGTCGGAGGTTGTTGGGAAAAGTTAGAGCGGCCAAGGTGTAGACCTAGGCGGAACACACATTTGAACTCTAGGTCACTTTTGAATTGGAACAGCCGTTTGGTAGCTACAGCTGATTGAAGTGTCGAAAAGTGCAGAAATGGCCAAATAAAAACAATATGGCTTCCCTTTACGGGAAGCCATAAAAAACAAGCAACTACTCATGGCTTCCCATTAAAACTTTTTTGGGGCCCAAACATCCATTAGAGTAATGCCATAACGTAACACAATTACATTAGAAATTTGAAAGCTCTAGCCTTCCATGTTTAGTTGCTACGAGCTGTCCTAAACTTAACAGATTTTTATGGATAAGACGCTTCACGATAATTATTTCTGTTTGGTTGAATCTGACAAGCAGCAAATTAAAGAATTCAGAAGCTAAACTCAACCGGAAAATTCGGAAACAAAGGCAACTCCTAAGCGAGTCTGGATTCGTCCTATGTATAGCGCATCCGTTGCTTTCTCGTCACAGGAGGATAAAAATGAAGAAATCAGAATCAGGCTTACTCATAACGATATTATTTTTTAGGTTCAAAATCGCCAGCAGCCCTGGTACCAAACCAACCAACACAGAATGCAAATTCTAATACTATAGACACTGTTAACCTGCTAATACTATACACTGTTAACCTGCTAAGATCTACATGGCCGATACCAGTACCTTTGCACTGTGCACATTAACAGGAATGCGAACCAGTTTATTTAGTATTTGTACAGCCACTCTGAACTGGAAAGTTTTACAAATCAGTAAATCACCACCTGCCGCTCTTGCTGCAAACCAAACGTTTTGCGGGTTCAATCCTTACTGGTATGTCTCAACTCAATTTAATTCAAACTAAAGCACAACTAAATAATTTAAAAGCACAACTAAATAATTTAAATTGGAAATTTAAAAAAGGCTGCAGACTTGGCGACCGCGCCTTGCTTCCCTTGTAATGCAAGGACGTATGGTCTTTCGCAGCCTTTCACTAAAAAGAGCAAATTGTTACTGTGTATCTTTTGTTATGTTATTGTTATATAATTGCCATTTTCGAACAAAAATAAGTAAATGAATGAATGAATAAATAGTTGATTAGTTGCATATTTATCTTCCTATCACGAGAAAGCGATCAATGCGCTATACGAGCTCGCTTAGGAGTTGCCAGCCATCTGTCCACCACACCAAGATGGGGGAAACCCGCTAAGTGCCTTTCCCTACGGCACAACAAGTAAACTTGCCGGCTTGTTCTCCACATTGTCCCTTTGATGCTGAGCGTCAAGCAGGGAAGCTGTGAATACCAATTTTAAAGTCATTGGTTTGACCGGACTCGGAATCAAACCCGAGTCTACAGCTCAAGAGACAGACGCTCCATACCACTAGGCCATCTGAGTTGTTGAAATGCTTTCTGGAGCAGTGAAAAACCATTCAGTTGTCCCAACAAACGAAATCAGCTTCAGCAAACGTACACAAAAAAATACAAAAACATTATCAGTAACACCTCCACAGCAAAAAATATAAATAAAAGTAACTCAAATAATGAAAAGGAACAGGTAGCGTAAAAAAAGACACTACCACACTACCCTGTCCCTTCGTGCCCACAAAAGCGAAGCAAAATTAGGTGAACCTAGATGGATATCGAACTCATTTTTTACGACCGGTGATTTACCACGCTACACTTTATGCCAATTTAGCGTGACGCAAAAGCTAACAATTTCTTGCTTTTATCGTCACATAGCTGTGATGTTATAGTTTTCAAGACCGTGAAATTAAGCTGATTACTGGCTCTAAAAACATAAATACGGTTGCCGTATATTCACAGTAACAACTGTTTTCGAAATTTCTGTAAAACCAATCACTTCTAACTTTTGATGCGAGCCAAAAAAAACTTGACAAATTCGCGGAAGGTTTACCTTTAACAATTGCTGGGCATTTAATCCAAGAATTGGCTAATCTATAGATAAATCTAGTTGGCGCATGTGAGTTGACTTTAACTCTCGAGTGAAGTTAATCTATGATTAGACAGTCCATGATTAGCACTAATCTAAAGTTAAATTAACTTGCGTTGGTGCATTGTACCCCTTTTGGCTTCCCGTCAAAACTTTCTAGGGGCCCAAACATCCAATAGGGTAATGCCACAATGTAACATAATTGCATTGGAAATTTCAAACCTTTAGCTTTCTAGGCTTAGTTGCTATGAGCTGTCGTAAACTCGAAAACTTTTTGATCTTTGACCCCAAGTCACGTGACTTAGATTGTCCAATCATTAGAGCCCGCTAAAGTCAATAAAGTCAAAAATTTTTCAGGACCTTGTTACATGATCAAATGTGTACTAACGTTCGTTTCAGGTGTTCAGGAGTTTGTTTTGGTAGATTTTATAAGTCAAAATAAAGTCACAATTTTGCATAAAGTCAAAATTTGTCAAAATCGTCTTTATCAAAAATTTCCTTACAAAAACGAACAAATTTATATTTTTTAAATATTTTTTTGAATTTTTGAGCTGCTATTAAAATTTTATGTGCAGTTTCATTTGATTTTAAACTTTTGAACTAGTTGCAATATTTGCACTATCGTCACAATAATGCGTGCGGTAATTAAGAAGGAAATAGCACTTATTATGCATGAAACGTCATTGTTGATGCATAAATACATAATTGGTAGACAATTAATCTAATCCTATAAAAGCCTTGCGCTCTTTACACGTGGTCTTTTAAGTTTTAGCTTGCAAAGCAAAGAATGCCAAAACAAGCCAAATCTTCTATAGCGAAAGTTGGGCAAACTTGCCAGGAATATCTGGATGAGTTTTCGGCAACTCCTGCTGGCGACTTGCGATGCAACCTTTGCGACGTGTTAGTCAAATGCGACCAAAAGTTTTTGGTGGAAAGCCACCGAAAAAGTAAGCAACACCAAGGAAAAGTGGAGACGAAGAGCAAATCTCAAAATAAGCAAACCTTTTTACATTTCGATCAAGTAAACTTCAAGGAACAAGTTGTTTCTTTATTCTTAGCTGCAGATATCCCACTTCATAAACTGAACCATGCTTCTTTAAAGTCTCTGTTTGCTAGAAGGGGAAAAGTATTGCCTTCGGAGACTGCAGCCCGGGCATGTGTTGCTAAATTGGCATCCCAAAAAGAGGAACAAATTCAAGAATTAATTCGTGACAAAAAATGTTTTTGATTGTGGATGAAGCAGAGGTTGCTAACCAAAATTATATTAGTGTGCTTGTGGGCAGCTTAGATGCTCCAAATCAGACATACCTCGTTAATTGCCATCCACTTGACAGCGGTAGCAATGTTAATAGCAGTATTATTCTGCACACTGTGGATGACATATTGCGACAACTTGAAATAAAACGCGAGAATTTTTCATTGTTCTTGACTGATGCTGCTCGGTACATGTCTTCGGCTGGAAAGACATTAAAGGAATTATACCCTTCTTTGATGCATGTCACCTGCGTTGCGCACTTACTACATAACTGCGCTATGCATGTGCGTGCTCATTTTAAAAATATCGATGAAGTAATAGCAACGATCAAGGCAGCAACAATCAAAAACAAAGATCGCAAGAAAGATTTTCATGATGCTGGTCTGCCATCTCCTCCTGACCCTGTAATTACAAGATGGGCAACTTGGCTTAGAGCTGCCTTATATTATAGTGAGAACCTCCCAGCTGTTCGTACCATTGTCAACAATTGGACAAGTGCAGACCTCTTAGTCAGCAGAGCAAAAGACGTTATCAATGTGGAAGGTTTGGTGTCGGACTTGGTTAAAATAAATCAATACCGGACTCTAGCAGCCAACGTAGAGTTCTTAGAAGGAAGTGCCTGCACAACAACCAAAGCATACGGACTGCTGAAGAATATGCAATTCAATGATGATCCTTGCGCAGTTAAAGACTGCATTAACAAACGACTATCCAACTCTGATTTAGAAACAATAATAAACTACACCAACTTGACAATTGACCCAACAAGCAACGCACTATTGCAAAAAGCCCAGCCAACCTCTGCTGCTGTTGAGAGGTCGTTAACTATGCTCAAAAAATTACTGAGAAAAGACAGAAATTTTGATGTTAAGAACGTAGAAAAATATATGATGCTGTATCACAATAAAACGTCCTTGTAATTATACTGCGTGGCTTTCGTTAAAAAAATCATAGACATACTGTTAGTGTACAGTACAGTTGCGATAGCAACGCAATTTTTGTATTACACACTAATTGATACCGGTGCACACAATGGCTCGTTATCCTAGGTTTTAACGTCATGTGTCGCTTTGTTGCATTAGCTTCAACACTGAGTAATTGAGAAAATGTTTGAAGTAGGCTACCTTTTTCTTTAAAAACTTATGTAAATTGCAGATTATAAAACATATTTAATTAATAAAGTACAACAAGACATAAATAATACGCGGAAGTGGTTAAGTCAAAATGAAGTCAAAATTTTACTAAAATAAAGTCAAAAATATATTTTTTAGGTAAAAAAAAATGGCCCTACCAATCATACAACAATGCATCACCACATCATGACATGCTTACCCTGAAAGTTTAAAGTTCCTAGCTGCTTTGGTTTAGTTTTCATAAGCTTTTGTAAAATTGACAAGTTTTTTGATTTTTGACCCCAAGTCATGTGACCTGATTTGCCCATTCACCAAACGCAGTAAGACCACATTATAACACATCCATACAAAAGATTTCAAGTTTTTATCTATCTGGTTCAGATTTTATGATGCTTTGTAAATTTTTTCAGTTTTTTGACCTTTGACCCCAAATCACGTAGCCTAAAGTGTCCAATTGTGAAACACTGCAACACCACATGATGACATGCTTGCATTTCAAATTTCAAAACTGTAGTTTGTTTGGTTTAGTTTTCATGAGCTTTCATAAAATTGACAAGTTTTTTGACCTTTGACCGCAAGTCACGTAACCTGGTGTGTCGAATCATCGTACAAAATGAAATCACACTATACCACCCTTATACCGAAAGTTTGAAGTTTCTATCATTATACGTTTGGATATTATGTTTTTTTATCATTATTCTATCATTATTTGTTGAGGTTTTGTAGACTAAATCAGTTTTTTGACCTTTGATCTCAAGTCACATGACCTGATTTGCCCATTCATCTAACACAGTAAGACCACATTATAACACATCCATACAAAAGATTTCAAGTTTTGATCTATCTTCGTTCAGATTTTATAAGGCTTCGTAAGTGACCCAAAATAACGTGACCTAAAGTGTCCAATCGTGAAACACACCGCAACACCACATGATGACATGTTTGCATTTAAAATTTCAAAACTCTAGCTTGTTTGGTTTACTTTTTATAGGCTTTCGTAAAATTGACAATTTTTTTGACCTTTGACCCCAAGTCATGTGACCTGGTGTGACCAGTTACTGTGCAAAATAAGATCACGCTATAACAACCCTATACCGAAAGTTTGAAGTTTCTATCAATGTTCATTTTGATTTTATGAGGTTTCGTACATTTTTTCAGTTTTTTGACCTTTGACCCCGAGTCACGTTACATAAAGCGTGTATAGTTGATACAGTGCAAGAACATGATAAGGCACTCCAACCTTGAAAATTTCAAGCTTCTACGTGTTGTTAATCAAAAGTTATGAACCAAACAACATATTTGCTTATTTGACTTTTGACCCCAAGTTACATCACATGAAGATAATTACTGTAAACATTTGTTTACCCTCATCAAGATGCATATACTGTGCAAATTTGAAGGTCCTGCCTGCTGCCATTCGCAAGTTATTAGCGTTTGGGTAGACTTTTTTCCAATTTTTTTAATTGACCTTTGATCTTTAACCTGCTGACAGCCACCCCCAAAAGTTGTTAGACACAAGCTCACATGAAGGTCTATCATCCCTGAAAATTTCAAGCCTCTAGCATCAGCGCTTCAAAAGCCTTAGGCAGCACAAAAAAATGTTGAGACTTGTTCATTTGACCTTTGACCTTAAGTGACGTCACAAAAAAATAATTATTGTGCATATTTTCGTTCCCCACATTGATATGCATATATTCTGAAAATTTGAAGGTCCTACCTGTTGCCATTCACAAGTTATTAGCATTTGATAAATTTTGTTTTTTGACCTTTAACCTGTTGACCGCGACCCCCAAAAGTTGTTAGACACAAATTCCCATTAAGATCTACCATCCCTAAAAATTTCAAGTCTCTAGCATCAGCGGTTCAAAAGCCTTAGGCTGCACAAAATTGGGGTTGAAAAAAAAAAATTTTTTTTGGGGGACAATTAATTTTTTTCCTAGAAATTGAGGGGCTGTCGGGAAAGGTTAGTGTAACCAGGGTCTATAACTAGGTGGGACACACATTTGAACTCTAGGTCACTTTTGAATTGGAATAGCCGTTTAGCAGCTGCAGCTGGTTGAAGTGTCAGAAAATGCAGAAATGACCAACTAAAAACAATATGTCTTCTCTTTACAAGAAGCCATAAAAAAAACAATTTTTTTGGGTGCAAAATAATTTATTTCTAGAAAGTGGGAGACTGTCCGGGAAAGTTAGGGTGGCAAAGTTGCAGACCTAGGTGGTACACACATTTGAACTCTAGATCACTTTTGAATTGGAACAGTAGTTTAGCAGCTACAGCTGTTAGAAGTGTCAAAAAGTGGAGAATTGGCCAAGTAAAAACAATATGGCTTCCCTTTACGGAAGCCATAAAAACAGTAATTCACTCGTTTGCGAGCATGAAGACAATTAAGCACTAGAAGCGTTTATAAAATACAAAATTTCGGAGCTTTTGCTGCTGATTTGAATGTTCTTTTCAGTATTTTTTATGCTTCATTTCTGCTGTCACTGCTTTAAATCTTCCTCGTTTGTGACAATTAAGGCAGCATCAGAGACATCGTGCTCAAGATTTGGAACTTCACTTTCAAAAGTACATAGGTTTGGTTCCTTGGTTTCACCAAGCAATGCTCAGGTAATGACGGTCCTGAATATCATTCCGATACGAGGCAGCCATTTCGAACCACTCATCCGCATTTTAGGGGATCAATAAGCTTATTAAGGCCTGGAAACAGAGCGTCGCAACATGTCCCCGAATTCTGCTGACGCAAAGTGCTCTTCTTATTTTTTTCTCAACACTTTTTGCGCAAGACACTTTACTTTCGTACGGAAGCTCATAGGTGCAATACACAATCAACAAAAAGAAAACAACTTAAACCATACACAAAACTTGATACCGATGCACATAACTTCAAACCAATACACATAACTTCAATCCGATACACATAACTTCAAACCGGTACGCTTAACTTTAAACCGATACACATAACTTCAAACCTATACGCATAACTTCAAACCGATACACATAACTTCAAACCGGTACGCTTAACTTCAAACCGATACACATAACTTCAAACCAATACACATAACTTCAAACCAGTACGCTTAACTTCAAACCGATACACATAACTTCAAACCAATACACATAATTTCAAATTGATACACGTAACTTCAAACCAGTACGCTTAATTTGAAACCGATACACATAACTTCAAACCAATACACATAACTTCAAACCGATACACGTAATATAGCTTCGGAAGAGAGGTTGATTTTTTATACCATAAAGCTGCAAGATACAGCAACCATACTACCGGTATCAGATGCATTCTTTATTTACATATTTACAAAATTACATTACCACGAACGTTTTCGGCACAACTTTTGGCCTCTTCAGGTGTATCCAAATTATTTAAGTAACTTTAAGTATTAACAAAACTGACTGAAAAGAAATTATTAGTAAACTCAAGCTGAGAACATTACTAGGCTAGGCTAACTCGTCTAAGAGGTGCTGATAAATTGATGCGGTACATGGATCGAATAAAGATATTATGACGGAAAAATAGGGAGCAATTGTTACGCAACATAAATTATTTTCGGTATGAACAAATACGAAGAAATTATTAATGAATTATTTCAATTTGCAAAATTTAAAACACTTGTAACAAAAAAGATGCATCACGGGCGTAAAGTTGACGATTGAGACCGGGTGAATGTTTCTTTATTAACAGAGCTTCATGAATCTTAGTGTCATAATCTGAACGGCATTTTCGGATAATTTTGAAAGAGTCAATTCCAATTTTCGTTTTTGAGCAGAAGTTGCATGCTGCGATGTGGTCTTTTATTGAACTTTTTTGCTTGCTATTCAAGTTGAGGTGCTCTCTAACTCTTGTGCTCAGATGTCGTGAGGACATACCAATGTATGTAAGGTTCGTATCACACGAACAAGTGAATTTATAGACCACATTTGAGCATATGAATATCCAATTAGTCTTCCATATTTGGGTAAAGCTTCTCAAAGATTCGTCAACCAATTTTCCAAAATCATCAATAAGCAATTACATCAAGATGTTAAAATTAATCCCATATTCAAATCATTTAAAATTAACTCTTATTTCCAACTGAAATCGTGCACCCCTCTCGCTCTGTGCTCAAATGTGGTCTATAAATTCACTTGTTCGTGTGAT
>CAXFYD010000312.1:0-17000 GCA_964006365.1 Trididemnum miniatum | reverse complement strand
CTAACATCTCCCTCTTTCCCCTGCACTTTCTAGGAGTTTAGTACGAAATGTCAGATTCTCTCTTTGCCGATGCCAGTACCAGACTTGAAGAAGCCCTTAAATATGTCTCCATTTCTGAAGATGCGGCAGAAAGGTTAAAATACCCTAAAGCTAGCTTAAGAGTTTCCATTCCCTTACGGATGGACGACGGTTCCCTGCGCATTTTTCAGGGTTATCGCGTGCGTTACGACGATACTCGAGGTCCGGGGAAAGGAGGAGTGCGCTACTATCCTAGCGTATCTATGGATGAAGTGCAATCTTTAGCTTTTTGGATGACTTTTAAAGCGGCCTTGTTAAATTTGCCTTTTGGGGGTGCGAAAGGGGGCATTACCATTAATCCCAAGGAGTTATCGAAGCAGGAATTGGAACGTTTGAGTCGGGGGTATATAGAGGCGATCGCCGATTTTATGGGTCCTGATGTGGATATTCTCGCTCCCGATGTCTATACCAACTCCACGATTATGGGCTGGATGATGGACCAGTATAGCATTATTCGGCGGCAAATTAGTCCGGCTTCAGTGACGGGGAAACCGCTGGCTATGGGTGGCAGTCAGGGTCGGAACGAGGCAACTGCCATGGGGGCATTTCAGGTGATTAAAACCATTTTACCTAAATTTGACTGCTTGGCGGCCAACACCACTATTGCGATTCAAGGGTTTGGCAATGCTGGAGCAACTTTAGCAGAGTTATTGGCCAAGGCTGGATATAAGGTAGTAGCGGTGAGCGATTCTCAGGGTGGTATCTATGCAGAAAAAGGATTGGATATTCCCAGTATTCGTCGATATAAAAAGGAACGTCGGGGTATTAAGGCGGTTTACTGTCACGATAGCGTTTGCAATATTGTGGAGCATCAGGTGATTAGCAATGAGCAATTGCTCACTTTAGATGTAGATGTTTTGATTCCCGCTGCCTTGGAGAATCAAATTACAACTGCTAATGCTAAGTTGGTGAAGGCGAAATATATTTTTGAAGTGGCTAACGGACCTATTACTTCGGCAGCAGATAAAATTTTACAAGAGAAGGGAATATATGTTTTTCCTGATATTTTGGTCAATGCTGGGGGAGTGACGGTTAGTTATTTTGAGTGGGTACAAAATCGCAGCGGTCTTTATTGGACTTTACAGGAAGTGAATCAAAAGTTGAAAGAGAAGATGGTGGCGGAAACCGAGCAAGTTTGGTCTCTTGCTCAGGAGTTATCGGTTTCTATGCGCACGGCTGCTTATATTCACGCTTTAAATCGTTTGAGTGAAGCTTTGGATGCGAAGGGTACGAGGAATTATTATCTTGGGCTTGTGAAATAAAGAGATAATAATTAATATCTTTTTGTAGGGTGGGCATTGCCCACCAAATGTTATCCATATTGGTTGGTAATATTTTCTATTTATTTTGAAATTGTTCTAATAACCAAGCACTAACTCTATAAAGACTCCAGAATCCAGAAATGGCAAATGTTTTCCGAGAGTGACAGAAGCTGGTGTAGGGGACGTTCTAATCGTAACCAGTTTGCGTCCTTTGACCCAAGCAGTGCTGAAGCTGAAAACCCTAGCAGCACAACAGGAACTAGACCGAGGTACTCAAGAATTAGATGACCCGCTGGATTTCATGGTAGCCTTAATTGAGGATTTGAGCAATTCTCGGGATTCCGAGCAAAAAAGCGATAGCACTATTTCCCCTGCTAATCTCGCTGCACTAATACTCTCTTTCCAGGTGAGTGACGCTCAATAAACAACTATAATCAAAATCAACCACTTTCCGTTAATATAGCTATAAAAACATAAAGAGACAATCGTCAGCACCCCGCTCTGAAGAGGCGGGGCTTCGTGCCTCCCTCCTAGGATAGCTGACCAGTCTAAGTTCCCATAAAGGGAACTACGTTATCGGTAAGCGTTGGTGCGATTCGATGTCTCATTTGAGAGTGGGAGAAATCCCCAGACGTGAGTTATGGTCTGTCGGACACCGAAGGAGCGTCCCTGGCAACAGGGGGGTTTCACAGCTAGAGGATTAAGTCTAAGAGGGGGGAGTTCACCTTACGAATTAGATGAGTCCGAAGACGGGTATGGGTAGCGAACAGCGAATTCAGTATGAAGGGTTCGTAATGCCGGATAGAGGAAAGGAACTGACACCTCTAGATGCAGCAAGGAGAATACTAGCCAACGTAAGTATTCTCATAACTCCAATAAAGCGCCGGACTGTGCTGAAATCCTAACCCCGTCGTATCTCAAAGATGGGGAACGAATTAACGACCACAAGGTCAGCAATGCTGTAGGATAACCGTGAGGTGAACCAACTCCTTGGGGTTGACGACCCGCTAAAAAGCGAACGCCGCTATCACGAAAGTGAACAGGAAAGCAATTAGCATTGTATAACTGAGCGGATACTGATTCAAAATTTGTCAGGCATCGAAAGATGAGCAGACTTGGCTGGGGCTGAAAATGAAACCGCTGAACAGAATAAAGTACGGATTAACCTCTATGAAAAGATAGAGCCTTCTGCTTTAGGTATCGTAACTAGAGTGTAAGAAGACCAAGGTGAAAAAGCAGCATTGATAAGCCTGGATTAATCTTGCAATTGGTACATAAGTATCTTCCGGAAAATATTCAGCCAAAAGCGGTTAAAACAGCAGGAGCCGTGTGCTTGGAAATCTTGCACGCACGGTACTGTGGAGGGGAAAACCCGTAAGGGTCTACCTATTCCGAGGAGTTCCTACCCTGGGATGCTTGCCAGTTCCAGGCTCTAGAACCGAGTCGTTAAACACCCCCCCTTTGGTCCCCCCCACTGGGGGGGAAACAGGGGGGGAGCAGTGCGGCTTGGATAGTACCGACCGATAACTTTGACGAGGCAAACTTACCCCAGAAATGGGAGTTTATGGGGGACTCTTTCGTCTCCCTCCCCTTACGGGGATGGCGGATAAATCCGTGGTCACTGCCCTTCGGCTACGCGGTCAGTGAGCGGAGTCGAACTGCAGGGGCCGCGTAGTCGAAGTGCCGAGTCAACTTCATCCGCTCCCCCCCTTTGGTCCCCCCCACTGGGGGGGAAACAGGGGGGGCGGTTTCCGTTTTCCCGAGAAGAATCATGAAAGCCTACGAATTTCCTGCTCAAGTTACACCGGAAGGTAAATTAGAATTTCCTAAAGCACTGTTAAAATCATTGCCATTTTACCAACAAGTGAGAGTAATTTTTTTGGTGCAAGAATCTACTGATAAAGAAGAGGAAGAAAATGCAGCTTGGTCTCGTCTGAGTGCGGAACAATTTTTTGCTGATAATGGCAAAGAAGATGATCTTTATGATAAGATTTGAGGAATGAAACAATATCAATCTGGAGAAGTTGTTCTGGTCCAATTCCTTTTCACTGGTTCCAAACAATATAAACGTCGTCCTGGACTTGTACTGCTAGATACAGGAGATAAAGATGTACTAGTCGCTAGGATTATAGTAAACACTTTCATGGGCCAGTATATATAGCGCTTCTTAAGGTGTTGTTACAACTAAATGAAGAGCCTTTGATACATTTGGGGTCTGAGAAAAATCTGTTTCGAGACGAGCGCGAAGCCCTATATAGCAATATTAGAACGATTACTACACGGATTAGCAACCGCTGGTGTGCTGTATTAACTATCAACTATCAACTATCAACTGTCAACTGCTATATTTCTTTTGAAACTGTTCTAATAACCAAGCGCTAACTCTGCTGTGATTGCTTTGTCGGGTGCGTCTGAGGGCTTCTTCTAAGAGGGCAATTTCTAAATCTGGTAAAACTACGGATTTTTGAATTCTTCTACTTCCTTCTTGTTCTACTTTAAAGGCAATGATTTCAACATTTTTTACATCTACAATCCAATATTCTCTCATTTTTAAATCTTCATAGAGAAAACGTTTTGCTCCCAGATCGTCTCCAAAGGAAGTATTGGCTATTTCTATAACTAAGGTTGGAGGAGGATAGCTATCTAGTTCAATGATACTAGTTCCATAGGGAACGGCATTCGCTGTTTGTCCGATATAGAAAGATAGATCGGGTTGAGCGCTTTTAGATCCAGTTTTATGATAGGTACAATTATCTTTACCATTTAATTCAATATTTTTTAAGGCTGCATAAAGATGGATGGCATGATTAATAATAGAATGGTCGCTGGCATGGTCGTTTCCTAGAGGTGAGATTTCAATTCTCAGTTTTCCGTTGTGATAGTAAAATTTAGCTTTGTTGTAATCGGGATTTTCTGTTTCTTGGAGATATTCGTTCCAAGTTGCAATTATCCAAGTATCAGTGGAAATTTTGGCAAGAATTTTACTCATGGTAGGTTGGGAGAGTTCTAGGGTTTACTTATCTAAAAATTTTCTAAATTTTTAGGGTTAATTAGATATTTTCTATCTATTTATTTTGAAACTGTTCTAATAACCAAGCGCTAACTCTACTGTGATTGCTTTGTCGGGTGCGTCTGAGGGCTTTTTCTAAGAGGGCGATTTCTAAATCTGGTAAAACTACAGATTTTTGAATTCTTCTACTTCCTTCTTGTTCTACTTTAAAGGCAATGATTTTAACATTTTTTACATCTACAATCCAATATTCTCTAATTTTTAAATCCTCATAGAGAAAACGTTTTGCTCCCAGATCGTCTCCAAAGGAAGTATTGGCTATTTCTATGACTAAGGTTGGAGGAGGATAGCTATCTAGTTCAATGATACTAGTTCCATAGGGAACCGCATTCGCTGTTTGTCCGATATAGAAAGATAGATCGGGTTGAGCGCTAAGAAACCCTATTTTCTGATAGGTACAATTATCGTGACCGTTTGAATCAATATTTTTCAACGCTGTATAAAGATGAATGGCATAAGTCAAAATAGAATGGTCGCTGGCATGGTCGTGTCCGAGAGGTGACATTTCAATTCTCAGTTTTCCTTTATGGTAGTAGAATTTAGCTTTGTTGTAATCGGGATTTTCTGTTTCTTGGAGATATTCATCCCAAGTTGCAATTATCCAAGTATCTGTGGGAATTTTGACAATAATTTTACTCATGGTAAGTTGGGAGGTATTTTAGGAGTTTCTTCTACAAAAATTTACGAATTTTTTGGTTAATTCAAGATTTTTGTTTCTGGCAAATTGAGTTTGCTAGTAATAGAAATATTATATTCTATTATAGCAATTAATGGAGTAAGAATTTACGAGAGTAATCGGTATAATCCAATACTATCTTAATTTTCTCATGGGGCGATCGCAATGAGGCGATCGCACTTCTCACAGGGGTAGGTTTTTAATATTTGGGTGTTGGCTAGACAAGGAAGGTTAGAAGACAGGTAGAAAAGGAAGGTTTTTTTTCGCTTAATGCCTGCATTGAGCGTAGCCGAAATGGTCTTTTGGACGATGTTAGTAATGTTAGTAACCGAACCGTTTTGGTACGGTTTTCGGACCCTTGTCTACTTCCGGACCTTGTCCACCTTGTCTTACCTTAGCAGATTTGTAAAAAACCTACCCCTACAAGCGATCGCACTTTCCTCTTCTCTTCTCATGGGGCGATCGCACTTTCCCATTCTCTTCTCAATATCTGGATTGGGGCCATGGGCAGGAACGAAGACTGCCGAGAAAATGTAACAAGATGTAACAAAAAGGATTGAGATGATTAATATTGTAATATCAATTACCAGGAAATGACGTTTATCTGTAGGGTGGGCATTGCCCACCAAACGTTATTTATATTGGTAATATTGTCTGTTTAAAAATTATTCCTTATAATTAGAGACTTGGTCGGTGCGTTACGAACGCACCCTACTATCTGCCTTTTGGTGAGGATTGAGATGATTAATCTTGTAATATCAATTACCAGGAAATGACGTTTATCTGTAGGGTGGGCATTGCCCACCAAACGTTATCTATATTGGTAATATTGTCTGTTTAAAAATTATTCCTTATAATTAGAGACTTGGTCGGTGCGTTACGAACGCACCCTACTATCTCTGCCTGTTGATAACAATTGAATAATAATAAACCGCAGAGACTCACAGGCAATTCGCCTGTGCCACAAGGAGAGGGAGAGGAGAAGTAGGGGAGCAAGGCTTCCACCCAACCCATGTCCGTGAGAGGAAACAATAAATCACCTAGATAGGGTCTATGATGAGACTGCTATAGCTTGAAATAATAATGTTGATGAAAGGATATAAGCGTTTCCTCGCTCTTTTACTGGTTTCTCTCTTGACTGCAAGTCTCGTCGTGTTTATCCCACCTCATAGCAATGCTATAACTCCCCAAAGAGAAATTCGCGGTGTGTGGTTAACTAATGTAGATAGCAACGTGCTTTACTCTCGTCGCAACACTAAACAAGCTTTAGAGCGATTGAGGAAATTAAATTTTAATACTGTCTATCCCACGGTTTGGCAAGGAGGCTATACTCTCTATCCCAGCAAGGTGGCTGAACGAGTGTTTGGGGCAAGGGTCTATCCCAATGCCGGACTGCGAAGAAGGGATATGCTGCGGCAAATAGTTAATCGAGGACATCAAAAGGGTTTAACAGTTATTCCTTGGTTAGAATTTGGTTTTATGGCTCCAGCAGATTCGGAGTTAGTTAAAAGGCATCCCGATTGGTTGACCCAGCGTCGGGACGGGACCATGGTGGATCAGATCGGTAAAGATCGTCGGGTATGGCTCAATCCAAATCATCCAGAAGTGCAGCAATTTATCCTGGATTTAGCGGTGGAAATTGTCAGTAATTACGATGTAGACGGAATTCAATTTGACGACCATCTTGGCTTGCCGTCGGAGTTTGGCTATGACGATTTAACTGTAGCAATGTACGAGAAGGAAATCAATGGTTTTTCGCCGCCGGAAGATTTTCGGGAAACTTTTTGGGTGCGGTGGCGAGCGGATAAAATTAATGAGTTCATGGGGCGATTGGCGGCTACTATTAAAGAGATTAAACCGGATTGCATTATTTCTGTTTCTCCCAATCCCTTGCATTTTGCTCTGCCTGCTTTTTTACAGGACTGGTTTACTTGGGAGAGAAAAGGATATATTTCCGAAATAGTTTTGCAGGTTTATCGTAAGGAACTAGAACGGTTTATTTTGGAGTTGGAAAGGTCAGAAGTGGAGCTAGCAAAAGAGAATGTTAAAGTGGCAATTGGAATTTTAACTGGTCTGAAAAATCGTCCTACACCCATGAAAGATATTGAGTCTCAAGTTCGGGAAGTGCGTCAACGAGGTTTAGCTGGAGTATCTTTCTTTTTCTATGAAAGTCTTTGGCATTGGGCGGATGAATCTCCTTCAGAAAGGGCAAGGAGTTTGCAACAAATCTTTCCTAATAAGGTCGGTCGGTAGTTGATAGTTGATAGTGGATAGTTGATAGTTGATAGTTGATATAGCGCGAAGCGCTATAGTAAATAAAATTGGAAAACATTTGCTACAAATAGTTTATTGCATCGTAGTATAGATTGAGGTTATCCCTTGGGTTGAGAAACCGGGTTTCTTTCTAAAGTTTGAGCATTAATCCTTAAAATAATAGAAGAAACCCGGTTTTTTGCCTGAAATCCAATCCACAATGAGTTATAAATCTAAGACGCTCTATTAAATATCAACTGTAGAGACGTTCTGCCCAAACATCTCTAGCAACTGTTATATGAATTACAAAAATATTTGCTACAAATAGTTTATAACTCGTAGGTTGGGTTGAGGTAACGAAACCCTTCGGCGACCCGGCCCCTGCACTTCGGCTACGCGGCCCCCGAGACTCGTCGAAGGGCAGTGACCGCGGAGTCGAAGGGCTGGGCAACGCCCAACAGCACCAAGTTGTGTTGGGCTTGCCCTGAGCGTAGTCGAAGGGTTTCGCTATCGCTCAACCCAACCTACAATTCTTTATAACACTATTGTATCTGTAGCAAACATTTTTAGATTTGATATTAGCTGTTATATTATATACTGGTCTATGAAAGTGTTTACTATTTCCTCAGAGCAACCGCAGGTTGCAGTATAACTATCAACTGTCAACTGTCAACTGTCAACTGCTATTATTTGCTCTACCAAACCCATCAAAGTTTGAGTCCAAAGATGGTCGGGATAAATTTGACAAAAAACCCCATTACTTCCCAATTGCATCATTTCCTCAGAAGCAGGAAAAATACTAGCTAAAGTAACTTGATAAGTAGTCTCAATCTGTTTCTTTAAATCCAACAAATCCATATTTTTCACAGCCTTATTAACCACCAACATCATCTTCTGAACCATCAATTTTTGCGCCAAATCTACCGTCACAGCCGTACCTTGAAAATCCTGCTTGTCCGGACGTAAAAGCACAATTAAAATATTAGAAATAGCTATAGAAAGAAACACTTCTTTATTCAACCCAGGATGAGTGTCAATAAATAAATAGTCCAACTGCAAATTATTAACTAATTGACGCACCCCTTCATTGAGCAAGCTCACATTATATCCCTCAGTAAGAATGCGAGCAATCTCATTGGGGTCTACACTAGAAGGAATGAGAAATATGCGCCCTTTCCCTTCTACTCCCCCTTGCAAACTAACATCGCAAGCAGCAGCTTCAATGGGACTGCGCCCCCATAAATAATCATTGAGAGTCTGTTGAATTTTACCCCGATCTAAATCGAAAATATTGTGAATTCCGGGGGATTGAATATCCGTATCTATTACTGCAACTCGCTTTCCAGCCAGCGCCACTGCTGTAACGAGGTTTGCTGTTAGGTTCGATTTGCCCGTTCCACCGCGATAAGAATGAATGGCAATAATTTTCGGCATGAAGAACCATTTGCGTCAATTATGCTAAACTAACACATATTAATATTGCTTTAGCAAAATCTTTTTCTCAAGAAAACCAATTTATTTAAATCCAAGCTTGTCGGCTTGTTCTTGCAACTGCTGGAAGTAATCGCTTTGAATAATAGAAGCTACTTCCTGCTGTCGCTTTTGTTGGTCGATTTCAATTTTCAGTTTCTGTACCTGACGCTTTAAGGCTTCCTCTTCCTGCTTCCGACTGGTAATGTCTTGAATGATACCTTCATAATAGAGCAACTTGCCACTGCTATCCCGCACTGCCCTAGTATTTTCCTCCAGCCAGATTTTGACTCCGTCCCGACGATAGACTTGATATTGGAAGTCCTTGACCGTATCCCCTTGCTCTATTAGTCTTTGAAAGCGATCGCCACATTGGGGGTCCACACATTCTGGCGCTCCCATTTCCCGCACTTGCTTCATCATATCCATGGGAGTTTCGTAACCGTAAATCTTAGCCATTGCCGGATTCACCCGAATATACTCCCTCTTCGGACTGGACTGAAAAATACCCTCCAGCGCATTTTCAAAGATACTGCGATAATTTTCCTCCGCAATACGCAGCGCTGCTTCTGCTTCCTTGCGAGTGGTAATATCCCATAAAGCGCTCAAGAGAGCAGCTTCCTCTTTAAATCGCAACAGTCGAATGGACGCTGTCACCCAAAAAGGGGTTCCATCAGCTTTTTTAAGCCGAACTTCATATCCTTCAACATAACCATGGCGGCGAAAAATAGCTAATATCTTTTCCCTGTCTGAGGGGTCGTAGTAGAATTCTAGGGT
The DNA here is from genome assembly GCA_964006365.1 of Trididemnum miniatum. Taxonomy (NCBI): domain Eukaryota; kingdom Metazoa; phylum Chordata; class Ascidiacea; order Aplousobranchia; family Didemnidae; genus Trididemnum; species Trididemnum miniatum. Next base: position 7,414 of record CAXFYD010000312.1, on the reverse strand, counting down.
ACGACGACATAGGAGTTCTGGCAAAGGAAGACCGAAAGTGCAACTAGCTGTACTATTAGCATAAAGGATTTTCCCGTCCGACATTTGAGAGAGAAGCACAGAAACTGGAGTAGCTTCGGCGATAGAACGGAAGTGCTCTTCACTCTCCCGTTTAAACTCTTGCGCTTCTTCTTCCAGTCCTTCTTCTATGGTATCGGAATGAGCTGCCGTAGTTTCCAGCAGGATTTCCAAGTCTGCTTTTTCCTGCTTTAATGTTTCTAATTCTTGGCGCAGGGAAGCTATTTCTGGTAATGCTGGGGATTGAGGCAGTCCCCGAAGCAATTGTTGCAAAACTTCCTTCTCTGTGCGATTATATTGATGACAATATTCTTTCAGGATTTCTAAATCTTCTGACCCAATGCTCACAGTTAATGTTTTTTCCATCACTATTGATTCCAGTTTGCCACCGTAATTAGATGGTATTTTACTAAATTTATTAAAAGTTGAATTTTATCAATGGTCTTACTAAACCATTTTCTCAATTATACATCTTCGAGTCTTTTTCATCTATAGCGCTTCGCTCCTAAAGTGTCGCTGCATACTACACTGTACTTACAAAAAAGCTGCATCTGCTGAATCACCTTTGTACAAAGCGAAAGGGAAATTTTTGTTGTCAATCTCTTAATTGTTAATTGTTCATTGTTCATTGCTCATTGCTATACCTCTCACGCTCGGTGGGTTTCTGCTTGACTCTCATACTGTCTTTAGATCGGGATTTATTGTTGTGCTGAACTTTGCTATCCGCTTTTCTCGTTGAGTACAAGAGAAAAATGATTAATTTGCTAGACTTTTAGATCCCAATTCAGTTAAAATTAACTTGAAGCGCAAATTTATAAAATTATCAAGTAAATCAAATTAAATTCAATTGGATATTAAGGATGATTGCAGTTCAAACGGCCCCAAAAACCCAAATACTTGGTGATTACCAAGAAAAATTCCCCCCCCAAAAACATGAATTCCTGATTATCGGTTTTTCTCCTAGTTCCCTACCGATTAAAAAACGCTGGCGTAATAACGGTCTCTCGGCAGATTTTGTCACGGATTATCTTACCAACTATTTTCCCAATAGCGAACAAGAACAGCTAAACAAAATGGAGGTGAGAATTAAAGATAGCGTCAATTATATCGCCAACGAACTGCTGGAAAATGCGATGAAATTATACGACAATACCTCAGAAGAAGCGATAAACTTCGCCTTGCACTTATTTGAAGATTCTGACTTAAAAGTAGTGCTGAAAGTGCAAAATAGCAGAACAGAAAAAAACTGGCAGAAATTCCTCTCTTTTATCGATGATTTTCTCACTATAGATCCAGATGAATTCTATTTATTGCAGTTAGAAAAAACTGTAGAAGGAGAAAGTGAAAATAGTAGTGGAATCGGTTTAATAACTATTCGCAACGATTATGGCGCAAAATTAGGCTGGAAATTCGAGACTGTGAGAGAAGAACCATTAGCGATCGCCGTCACAACTACGGTGAAACTAGAGTATAATTTGAATGGTTTGTTCTGATCCGAGGGAATCAGTTGAAAACAATAGCAATGAAGGAAATAAAAAGCGATCGATATTCCGTGATTTACGACGGATCGACTCAAACAGTAAATTTTCACGGTTCTTTTCGTCGCATGGGCATGGCAGAATACGAACCAATAGAAAAATTACTTCAAGAAATCGCAGCTCAAGAACCAGAGCTAATTACTTGGAATATGAAGGATTTACAACTTCTCAATAGTGCGGGATTTAGAATGTTATCCAAATTATTAATTAGTTTGCGCAATAATAAGAAAGTCAAAATCAAGATCCAAGGTTGTAAAGAAATAACTTGGCAAGATACTTCTTTGAAAAACTTTAAGCGCCTGATGCCTAATTTGATATTAGAATGGCAATAAATTGTTATTGGTTGCCTGCACGCTCGCGCTTGCCCTGCACTTCGACTCCTCGAAGGGTAGCCGAAGTGTTGGTTATTTGTTATTTGTGGGTGTGGTCAAAAGTAGTTGTTTCGGGCTGAATATGTAATATAGTAATCTAAATCCAGATGTAGTGCTTTGCTTGAATTTGTCATGCTAGTCTAATAGCATAGTAGTCTTTACATTCATTGCCCATCTTATACCCTTTAAAATCTATCAGAATGAATACCTTGGAAGTTACCTACGAGCAAGCACAGGAAAATTTAGATGCTGTACTCGATCGCGCCTTAGAGCAACAAGGAGTATTGGTAATCGATCGCCCTGGCAAACCCAGGGTTACTATGCTAGCAGAGTCAGAGTTAATCTCCTTGTTAGAGACAGTACATTTACTACGCTCTCCTGTCAATGCCCAACGGCTCTTTGCAGCATTACAGTCTTCAATAGAGGATGATAATAAATCTGTATTGACAGATCCCTGTAGCCTGTCTGCCTTACTAGAGGAGTTACGGGGTGAGTGCTAAGATTAAAAAAGGTTCTAACGATTCACCCCTTCCTTGCCCTTTGTTGTTGGTTGTTGGTTATTTGTTGTTGGTTGTTGGTTGATTCCTCTAATCATGGCCGCAGCTTGTTCTGGAGAATGGAGAGCGATCGCCCTTCCCACTGCTTCAATTTGAGCTAAACTCAATTTATCTAAGTTATTGAGAAAAGCAGTACAAATTTGTTCTCCTGTAGAAGCTAGATTTTTATCTAGCCAACTTAGTCGATCTAACTGCCGATCTACCCAACTGAGATTGAAAACTGCTGCATAAATAGGGTTATAAACTTGCAGTTCTCCTGACTGTTGTACCACCAAACCGGATAAAAGTAAATCTACTTGTTCTCTACCGCGATCGCTGTGGGTTTCCCGAAGGGGGACTACGCGATCCTCTTCGCCAATCCCTGACCCATCGCCTTTCAATTTTCCCCGTTCTAAAACTTGTCGATATAATTGCAGGTTTCCCCGTTCTAAAACTTGTCGATATAATTGCAGTGACTGACTCCTATTCTCGCGATCGCTTAACAATCTATCCCGAATAGTCTTTAAATGTTCCGGATCGTCATGAACTTCCCAGTTGTCAATAATCCGCGATCGAACTAAAGTAGAAACACGAACAGCTAAATCCCGATGTTGAGTTAACACTTCTCGCATGAGCTGTTGTAAAAAAGGAGATTCTCCATCGCCAATTACGGGAAAATTACTCTCACTTTCAGCAAGAGAATCCTGAAATAACTGACAGACCTTTTGAGTTAAAAATGGCTGACCCTTAGTCCAATGTAAAATTTCCTGAAGAACGGCGCGAGGGTTATCTACCTTCCCTTCTAAACCCGCAATTAATGGCTCCACTTCCTCCAAACGAAACCCCTGCAATTCAATTGCTTTGCCAATATTAAACGGAGTACGTTTCCGGTCTACAATCAAATCGGCAGGAGTAGTCACCCCAAAGAGAGCAAACCCGAGACGATGGTATTCGCTATTTTGCGCTCGCTGATTGTAGCAAAAGCGAATCAGAGCAAAAAAATCATCCGTAGGAAAATTAAGAGTAAGAACGCTATCAATTTCATCGACAAAAATAAAAATTTTTCCCGGAATCAGAGCCAGAAGAACATCTTCTAGAAAACAACTCAATTGCTGCACAGGAGATAAATCTGGCAATGAGTGCCACCAGGTTTTAAGATTAACGAGTCCCATTAATCGAAAACCCCGCCACAGTTCCGAGATAATCCCCTTATACCATTGCGCCGGAGTAAGATTTTCGCGGACCAACCGAGTCAGATCGATCGCCCCGCAATGAAATCCTTCCTCACTTAGGCGGTGCATAATCCTGACCCGGAGAGAAGATTTCCCCGTCTGGCGAGAATTGAGAACGTAGCAAAACTCTCCCCTAGTTAAAGCATTGTAGAGTTCCTTATCTGCCTGTCGTACCACATAGCTGGGAGCATAGCTGTGCAAACTGCCCCCGACCTGATATTGGTATTCTCCTTCTTTATTTTGCTCCATAAAATCCTATCTTTTTTCTCCATTAAAGTTGAGAGCGAAAATACAGGCGATAGAGATCGCAGCTCAGTACTGCTTCATCCCCATTTAGTTTAACCAAACCCATACTTTCTAACTCGTAAGCCGGTATAGGTTCCATCTGCACTCCTCCCTCAGTTGTCACCACCTGCTGCAGCGCTTCCATCAGTTCCTGGTGCTGTTGCAAAGTCGTCCAGCATTGTCGCAAATGGTCGCTATAAATACCAGCCAGAGTGGGTGCTTCCGCCAACAACTGCTCTAAACCAATTTCCTCTAATGCCAAGCGATAAAAAGCGAGACGCACTCGATAGGGATGTCCCCCCACCATCAGCATCAATTGCTCCGCTTCTGCCTCAGTTAACCAATCCAAACCGTGACGTACCGCTAAATCCCTAACTTGCTCCTTAGTAAACTCCGGCAACCGCACCGACCACCCCACATTAAAAGGAGATTGATTAATATTTAAAGGAACGTAAATTTCTGTAGAATGAACTACAATGAAGCGCAATTTTTGCCAAATCTCCATATATTTAGCTTCCTCATACCAAGAGCGCAGTAGAGGGAGAAAATTTTGAGCTATTTCGGGATATTCAAAAAGCTGATTCAATTCATCCAAACCCAAAACCAAAGCAGTATCTACTTGCTCTAAGATATATGCTTGAAAATAGATCGTACAGCTTATTTTACTGCCAAAATCTTCATCCCAATAATTATCTAAATTGGGTTCTAGGTGTAGTTGTCTAGCGATATTAGCGCAGAACCAACGTAAAAAGCGATTCACATTGCTGAGAACTGTCTCATCTGCTTGCTGGAAATTAAAACGTACCGTGCGATAACCGCGATCGCCAGCATAAGCGAGAATTCTATTTTGAAGAGAAGTTTTCCCCATTTTACTGGCAGCTCGCAAGCGAATCAAAGCTCCTGGTTTGAGGATTTCCTGATAGCACCGCTCTTCTATAGGGGAACGCTCCACATAAAAAGGAGAATCCAGACTTACAGGGCCCTGGGGTAATTCCAAAAATGGCAGTTGCTCTTGGGTTTTCACTAATGGGACTAATTGCAAATTCTTCTGCTGTCTGAGGATAGAACGAAAGTTATTTTTCGTCACCTTTTCCCCAAAAGCATCACTAAGAGCTTGCCATAATTGAAACCCCACCAAGCGAATGTAGTCATTGTCGTAACCAGTTGACCACCCTATCTCTTGATAAGTTTTGCCTTCCCAAGACTCGCGAAAAACTAGTTCTTGTAAGTCATTTAGTCGCTCTGGTTTTAATGCTTTATCCACTAGGTCTAGTGCTTCTTCTATATTCATCTATATTTTGTTGTTGGTTGTTGGTTGTTGGTTGTTGGTTGTTGGTTGTTTGTTGTTTGTTGTTGGTTGTTTGTTGTTGGTTGTTTGTTGTTTGTTGTTTGTTGTTGGTTGTTTGTTGTTTGTTGTTTGTTGTTTGTTGGTTGATATATAGCAATCAGGAATGATATGTGAGAAACTGAGATAGTAGTGAATTGTACGCTTGATGGAAGAATTAGATGCCTTTATTGAGTCCAATCCTGACTCAAGAGAATTGAAACGAGCACTAGCAGTAAGCATGACCTTGCGAGGTTATCCACATAGAAAAATCATGAAAGTGTTGAAAGTATGCTCTGGATTCATAAGCAAATGGAAACAAGCATTTATAATGAATGGAGTGGAGGGTATTAAGCTAGCTCATAAAGGCTCACAAGGATATTTAAGTCCATCCGAAAAAACAAAAGTTATCACCTGGTTAAAAAATAATAAAACCTGGAATCTAAACGAACTAGAATATTATGTTGCTGAAAATTTTGGAGTGACATTTGCTGCCAAATCTAGCTACTATCAGCTGTTTCATGAAGCAGGGGTTTCTTGGAAAAAATCACAGAAGAAGAATCCTGATAAAAAACCAGAAGAAATAACAGCAAAAAAAAAAGAGATTGAAGAGCTTTTAGAAAAACATAGAAAGGAAATTGAATCAGAAAAATTGCTCATATTTTTCTTGGATGAATGCCATTTAATCTGGGGTGATATTTGCGGGTATGTGTGGGGAAAAACAGATAGTAGAATTGAAATACCAATTAAAAATGAGAAAAAAAGACAAACTTATTATGGAGCAATGAATTACCGAACGGGCAAAGTAATTGTAAAAGGATATCCACAGGGAAATACAGAGAATACAATAAAATTTGTAAACTATTTGATAGAGGAAAATAGAAAAAAACAAATATTAATTATCTGGGATGGAGCTTCATATCATCATAGTAAAGAATTCAGAGAATATTTAGAGAAACTTAATCAAGGAAAAACAGAAGAAGAATGGTTAATAAGATGTATTAGGTTAGCTCCAAATGCTCCAGAACAAAACCCAATTGAAGATGTGTGGTTACAAGGAAAAGAAATGTTACGCAAGTATTGGAATATTTGCCAAAATTTTAGGATAGTTAAATGGTTGTTTGAGTGGACAATTAGTCAAGAAAAGTTCTTTTTTCAAAAACTAAAAATGTATGGCTCTTTCTTATAAAATATCTTTGATTATCATCTGTTTTCAAAAGTGAGCCTGCAGCGATCGCATTTATTTGAATTGGCGATCGCATTTATTTGAATTGGCGATCGCATTTATTTGAATTGGCGATCGCATTTATTTGAATTGGCGATCGCATTTATTTGAATTGGCGATCGCATTTATTTGAATTGGCGATCGCATTTATTTGAATTGGCGATCGCATTTATTTGAATTGGCGATCGCATTTATTTGAATTGGCGATCGCATTTATTTGAATTGGCGATCGCATTTATTTGAGCTGGCGATCGCATTTATTTGAGCTGGCGATCGCATTTATTTGAGCTGGCGATCGCATTTATTTGAGCTGGCGATCGCATTCACTTGGCCATGGACAAAAAATTTCGTAAAGTACCGATTGTGCCGGTAGGGTCGGAAATATGCTTTTCTCACATATCATTCCTGATTGCTATAGTTATTTTATTGATTGATTATCATTTAACTTGGAAATTAATTCAACCAAACGGTTTAGTCTATATTTCAATCCCCTGTTTATCATTTTAAATATATAGCGCTTCGCTCCTAAAGTGTCGTTACATGCTACATTTTTCTACAAAAGTGCTGCATCTCCTGCATCACCTTTGTACAAAGCGAAAGGGGCATTTTTCCGCTCGACCTCTTAATTGTTCATTGTTAATTGTTTATTGCTCATTGCTATAGTGTTTCTTGGACTCATGAGATACATTAATATACCGGCCTATGAACGTGTTAAGTATTGAGTGACAGCAATCAACCGGTTGCAGTTCGGCTCCGCGGTCAGAGAGGGTCGCCGAACTGCACTGCAAGCTATAGCAGTTGACAGTTGATAGTTGACAGTTGATAGTTATACTGCTTTCCAAGGTT